>ONZH01019934.1:0-11248 GCA_900303285.1 Rhinella marina
ACACTGCTCTATACAGTGATATACCTCTAATACAGGCAGACCACGCAGATGCTATGGGACCCGTTGAGAAAAGGGCCCACAGTGAATGAAATGCCCCACCCCTAATTCGACTCATGTCTAGCTCCAGTATAGTATCTCTATCATCAGTGGAGAAACCTAAAGGACCTGTGAGGTCCTGTACATCTAGTAAAAGAAACTGCAAAGTGCATCGATATATATATATATATATATATATATATATATATATATATATACATACATACACTCACCGGCCACTTTATTAGGTACACCATGCTAGTAACGGGTTGGACCCCCTTTTGCCTTCAGAACTGCCTCAATTCTTCGTGGCATAGATTCAACAAGGTGCTGGAAGCATTCCTCAGAGATTTTGGTCCATATTGACATGATGGCATCACACAGTTGCCGCAGATTTGTCGGCTGCACATCCATGATGCGAATCTCCCGTTCCACCACATCCCAAAGATGCTCTATTGGATTGAGATCTGGTGACTGTGGAGGCCATTTGAGTACAGTGAACTCATTGTCATGTTCAAGAAACCAGTCTGAGATGATTCCAGCTTTATGACATGGCGCATTATCCTGCTGAAAGTAGCCATCAGATGTTGGGTACATTGTGGTCATAAAGGGATGGACATGGTCAGCAACAATACTCAGGTAGGCTGTGGCGTTGCAACGATGCTCAATTGGTACCAAGGGGCCCAAAGAGTGCCAAGAAAATATTCCCCACACCATGACACCACCACCACCAGCTTGAACCGTTGATACAAGGCAGGATGGATCCATGCTTTCATGTTGTTGACGCCAAATTCTGACCCTACCATCCGAATGTCGCAGCAGAAATCGAGACTCATCAGACCAGGCAACGTTTTTCCAATCTTCTACTGTCCAATTTCGATGAGCTTGTGCAAATTGTAGCCTCAGTTTCCTGTTCTTAGCTGAAAGGAGTGGCACCCGGTGTGGTCTTCTGCTGCTGTAGCCCATCTGCCTCAAAGTTCGACGTACTGTGCGTTCAGAGATGCTCTTCTGCCTACCTTGGTTGTAACGGGTGGCAATTTGAGTCACTGTTGCCTTTCTATCAGCTCGAACCAGTCTGCCCATTCTCCTCTGACCTCTGGCATCAACAAGGCATTTCCGCCCACAGAACTGCCGCTCACTGGATGGTTTTTTCTTTTTCGGACCATTCTCTGTAAACCCTAGAGATGGTTGTGCGTGAAAATCCCAGTAGATCAGCAGTTTCTGAAATACTCAGACCAGCCCTTCTGGCACCAACAACCATGCCACGTTCAAAGGCACTCAAATCACCTTTCTTCCCCATACTGATGCTCGGTTTGAACTGCAGGAGATTGTCTTGACCATGTCTACATGCCTAAATGCACTGAGTTGCCGCCATGTGATTGGCTGATTAGAAATTAAGTGTTAACGAGCAGTTGGACAGGTGTACCTAATAAAGTGGCCGGTGAGTGTATATATATATATATATATATATATATATTCGCAGAAGAACCCAGCTTTGCCTAGGTATATTTAATCTATTTCATTTATTGTTTGTGTGTGTGTGTCATTAAGATATCGTTAAGAGTGACCTCTACAGCACCCCACCTCCTTAACAGTGACCTCCATAGCACCCTGACCCCTTAACACTGACCACCCCCCACAGTTCCCCGTCTCCTTTAAATGGAACCTCCACAGCAGTCCACACCCTTAACTTTGACCTTCACAGCAGCCTGCCCCTTTAACAGTGAGTTCCATAGCACCTCACCCCCTTGACAGTGACCTCCACAGTGGCCCGACCCCTTATCAGTGACCTCTACAGCACCCTCCCTTAACACTGACCATAGGTTACAATCCCCTTAACTGACCTCCACCATTACTGGCCCACTTAACAGAGACCACCACAGCAACGATCCCTTTAACAGTGACTGTCACAGTACCCTGCTCCCTTAACTGTGACCTCACAGTACCCTTCTGCCCCTATAACTGTGACCTCCACAGCAGCCTTCCCCTAGGGTGGCCAGAGGTCTGGTTTTAGACCGGATAGTCCAGCTTTCAGACTCCCTGTCCTCCGTATGGAGCAGGGGCTGGATGGACACAGAGATGTCCTTTTGAACAGCTCACTCTCAGACAGCAGCACTGTGAAGTCTGAGCATGAGCTGCAGGGAGAAAGTCACCCACCCTCCCACCTCAGCTGACAGAAGTTGATTTTTACCTCTCCCTTGGCTGCGGCGTGGGAGAGGCATGGCCTGACTGGGTTGGGGCGTGGCTTAGCAGGACCTGGGGCGGGGTTTTTAAGTCATTCTATTGAGGGTGGCCTGAATTACAGGTCGATGTCATGGTAATCTATAAGGAAACACAGTGGGTAGCAGTGGGAGAAAACATCTTTTATTACTACTGGTTAATGGTAAATATGTGACATTTGCATTATATTAGGCAATGAATGATGATTAATTAGTCTAAAACATAAGCTATATTTATGGTAACCGGAATATCCTTTAACAGTGTCATCCACAGCACCCTGCCCCTGTAAAGCTTACCCACAGCAGAAAAATGTCTGGGTTGTTATGGAAACCTGTTGTAAAACTGTGTGTGTGGAGAGTAAGGGCCTGCAAGCTTCTATTGGCTTATAGGCTATTAGATATATTAGATATATTATACATATACAGTATATTAAAAGTACAGTTACAATCACCATTTCCTCATGTTCCTAAATGTACAATAACCATAATATATAAGTGACCACATATATATGTACACATTGCACTACAATGTCACATTTAACACATCTGAACACAAAACTACAATAGAATTCAGCTGACAACTATAGAGTATAAGGGCCCTTTCACACGACCGTATGCCCTTTCGAGACATACAGGTCCGTGAGCATATTGCTGGTGACCACATTACTGTTGAAGCCAGTCACTGTGACCGTGACCATAGCCAACCAGATGTAAACAGTGCCAGGACCAAAAGCTGGAGAGAGCGGAGGAAGAGCAGACCACTAGAGCGGCATGAAGCAGGTAAACATAAATCTTCTGTTTCAAGGGTCATGCTGCAAGAACTTGTTAAAAATATTTTTTTACTGGAAAATTCCTTTAAGACTGTGTACTTTTTATATGTACAGTTTCAGGTGACAAGATCCCGATGAATGGAGCGTGTAGCGCAGCATGTGACTGTAAATACAAGAGTAGCAATTGTAGAATTGCATTGGTATTACCTGACACATTCGATAGTAGATTGTGTTTGTTCACTACTGAAAGACATTTGTCTACCCCTCTTACTTTTTGGCTGTGGCGTACTGCCAATATAGGCAGACCACGCAGCTGCTACGGGGCCCGCAGCACAGAATGGCCCGGAGGGCATGGAAGGCCCCGCCCCCTACACACTACGCCCCCCCCACATACACACTATGTAGGTTGGCTCACCTGGTATTCCATTGATTGAGAGTGATTCTTCATGGGCTAAAGGACCTTCCAGACATCATCTGCCCATGTGAACAGCAGGGGAGGAGCTAGAGGAGCACAGAGCTGTTGCTGTGTGTACAGAGAGGAGCCATGCTGGAATTTGGTGAGGCCTAGCTGTGTATGTCTTTCCCTGTGTGTGTCCCTGTGTGTCTGTCTGTCCAACACATGTTGGACCAACTATATGAGCAGAGGAAGGTTATAAATGATTTCTTGATGATATAGGCAGACAAGAGTACTCCACTGTGTAACTTCGCCATTATCCAGTGGCCGCTTATGTGTGACACCTGCCATTTGCTCAGGCCCTTTTATGAGGCCACTTTATTTGTCAGTCGCCAGAACTACGGGATGAATGATGTCATTCCACTCCTTCACATTCTGGAGCAGATGCTGATAAATCTGGCTGACCAGGCGACAGGAGACGTGGTGCCTACATCTCACAGCCACCTAAGCCATGTGGGGGCTGAACTGGCAAAGGATGAGGACATTAGCGCCCATGAAACGTATACAAAATAGGTAGTTAATCTGCCCAAGTGAGAGTAGAGGTACAGGAGGAGCATGAGGAGCTGCAGGGTGATGAAGAAGACCAGGAAGATAACCCTAACAGACTGTGGCAGTATGCAGTCAAGATAGAGGTAGGGAGTCCCTCTGATTCCCTCGCCCAAATGGCCAGATGCCTGCTGAGTTGCTTGCGTAGTGACAACTGCATTCTCACCATTCAGCAGCACTACTGTCTCTACACTATTTAATGCCCTCACTACCGTACCAAAATGAGGGCCTTTTTTAAACCATCTGAGAGGGATGATACACTCAAGTACTATTGTCTCAATGACATTCGGCTTGAAAAAGATACCCCGATTTCTCGACATGTACACCAAGTACATAATGGAAGTGCCAGATTGTCCTTTATGGGGATTGATTTGGTAAACCCCCCCCCCACGTGGTGGTGACTGGGATAGGATCATTCTCCAGCGAGAGGCTAAATGGATCTACTATTTGAAAACCACTACCCCACTGGGACTTAACGAACGCCTTAACTTCAGCTGTTTTGTTTAAGTGGGGTATTCAGTCCCAGAATTAATGTCTCATCTGTCATGAAAAGGTTTCTAATGTCTTATCTGTCAAGATTGGGTTTTATGTGGTCTGACTATATTTGGGGCTTTCTTTTAATGTCATTCTTATTTTTGATATGGCTAACAGTAGCCTTGACTGATTATATCCAACATCCACCTATGAAGTAGGAGTGTTATCTTGTTACTAATGACTCTACATGGTCATTATCTGCGCATCCGTATTCTAACCCTGTATATTTCCAGCCTTAAATGTCCTTCTTTGGCCATACGGCTATGTTACTAGGGACGCGTTGCTAGTATACCTACGCGTCAATGGGTGTTGCGATATTGACACACGCGCTATGCCCTTTATCTTATGTTGAATTGGCCCGCCCTCCCCTTGCGTTGTCCTGACGAAGTTCCGATCATGTGATTCGTCACATGACCGGGTTGGATGATATGGGGGAGGGGGCGCGGCCCTCCCTGGGAAGAACGCGTGCTCCGTCCATCTTTAAATGCTTTATGAAACAGGTAATGGTCTGGTTATCAAACCCAGCGTACTTGTCCCATACGGAGGGACTTGATTGATCTTTCCAGCATTGCCAGTGTCAGCTGCCCCTTATTATGGGTTACCTAATGCAGCGTTCTATGACACTGGTATTTAGCTGGGGTGTTTTTACTTGTTAGCCCACTGGCTGCTTGTAATGTATTGGGACCTGAACCAAACCCCAATAATAACCCTTTATGTTCTAATATTTTTTTTTTCCTTAATCTTATTGCTATACTCCCCTGACGAGTCAATGTGACAGAAACGTGCCACGTCGGGAGTGGGCACTTTTTTGTTATTTTTCTTATTTTGAGGGTTAGGTCCGGGACACAGGGAGAGGCATCCGGACGGAGCCCCCAACCATCATGGGTTGCCCCGTGTAGATAGGTAGGGCATGTGTAGCCCCGTCACCTTTACATCATAGGGTGAGACTAGGTTTGTGCTCACTGCCCCATCGTGCTTCAAATTGAGTTATTATTCTCATTTTGCTTCTACCTCTTCTGGTCCCTACAGTCTCCCTCCTGGTACCATTGAGGACTACTACAAAAACGTGACTGCCTGGTTGGGTAAGATCGTTACATACTATATTTCATCATATCTTATGTATGCATTTTTCTCAAAAATATTATCCAAGATGGTGCCTATTGTTATTGGATGGAGACCATTCCTCTAAGCCCTGGTGCTAATGTATATATTATCTGTTTGTTTGAGCATATTTTTGCACTTTACAGTCACTGCAGTATCACTAATGTGGACATACTGTTTTTAAGCAGAATTGAGTAAAAGTTACATTTTAATTGAGTAAATTAATGCACTCACCTGGTATGAATACCACGGGAGTTCAATTATCTAAATCTATGAGTGTCATATAGGGAATTAAAATAGACTCCCTTTACATTTGGTTACTATTGAGACATCCTATGTAGACGGTTGGTCACTGCCTATCAGCAACATCGCCCATCCTCATGAAGGTCTGACCGGGGGGACCCTCTGAGCTCTTGCTCCACTGCCATAACTTCTAGAGGAGGGGTGTGGGGCAGGAGCAGCATCAGCTCCATCAGCATAAACTTGATGTCACGCTCTGGTGTGGAGGGTATAGCCACACCAAGCGTAAGAGGGAAGGGAAAAGGACCAAACAAGGGAAATAGTCACCTCCTTCAGGTAACACTGATACTAGGTCCTGACTGACTACCAGTATGAACAGGCCTTAGTGGTAAGAGAGTTCATACACAGGAACCTAATAACATCTGACCCTATAGAACCCTGCAACTAGTGACAGGGGAAGGAGTCAACCCGTTCCTCCAAAAGGACGGACGAACAGGAGACTCCAGAAGGCAAAACCACAAAAGGGAAAAGTAGGATAAACACAATAGGGAAAATGACACTTATCTTAATGCAGATATTGCAGCAACCAGATCTCAGCCGAGAACCACACCTCACACAACAAAGTCAGCAGAAAGTATAAACCGCAAGGGATACTAGGAGAGGAAGGGATAAATAGGGGAAAGACCATCACCACACCCGCAACAGCTGAGGGGAAGGGGTGTGGTAAACAGCAACCAAACCAAGAGGAAAACATGTCAAATTATGTCACTTTTGAAAGTCTAGCCGATCGCCTGCAACCTGATGCAGGCACATTCGTGACACTTGAGTCTCGAGTCTCTGATGAGCTTGTTTCTTCACCTGCCTACTAAAGATACCAGCCAGCAGCAGGACATGGAACAGAACCTGAACCAGCAAGTGGTGGCATACTTACAGTGCACCCTGTCACCCCAGACCACCAAGATCCCCTGGACTACTGGGGAGCCAAAATTGTGGTCGCAACTGGCTGAATTTGCCCTGGACAAGCTTTTCTGAACAGCCAGTAGAGTGGCCAAAGAGTGGGTGTATAGAGTGGCAGGGGACATAGTTACCCCATCACCTTTCAACACAAAATGTTGAGAGATTAAATGTTATAAAGATGAATCAGGCGTGGGTCAGCTAGGATTTCCACACAACAGTGCCTGATGCATTAGAATCAATCATTCTGGCAGTAATTTTCTGACTGCATTGTGGTGCCACAGGAGAACATTGTGAAATATGGTCCATTATTTCTAGCCACATGCTATAGCGCTGCCACCCTCCTGATGCCATGCACCTGCTGCTTCTGCTGCCATCTTGCCACCCTCCCCACTCTGTGACTGGGCCACTATGTTGACTCCTCATGCTGTTGCCAGCCTCCCCACTCTGTGGCTGATATACTATGTTGACTCATCATGCTATTGCAACAATCCTAGTTCCGATCTAATGCATTCTTTATCCTATACCAGATCCCAGAGGTGTGGCTAGGATTTCTTGTTCCAGGGGCAAACATTCAGTACAGTGCCCCTTCCCACAGCTTATACTAAGCCCAGTGGCATAGCGTGGGTTGCCAGCACCCAGGGCAAGCCAAGTATTGCGCCCCCCACCAACCTATGACCACTCCCCTTTTTACAAATAATGCACCACAGATAACACAGTGATAATTCTCTGAGTACAGATAATGTAGTAGATGTCACCCGCAGTCCTATGTAAAATCACAGATAACACAGTCATATCTCTCTCTCTTGAGTACAGATAATGTAGTAGATGTTACCTGTAGTCCTATGCAACACCACAGATAACACAGTGATAACTCTCTGAGTACAGATAATTAGAGATGAGCGAGTAGTGAAATATTCGAAAGTTCGAAATTCGATTCGAATAGACCGCGAAATTCGACTATTCGACCGGATATCGAATCCCATTAAAGTCTATGGGAAAAAAATGCTCGCCACTTGGAAATCTCAATTCGACCACTTGGAGGTCACCAAGTCCACCCTGGAACCTCAGAAAAGGATGCCAACACTGCTGGAATGCAACTGGGACAGCAGGGGAAGCATGTCTGGGTGCATATAACGCGCCCAAGTCGCACTATTACGCCACTATCACAGCCTCTCAACAATACACTCCAAACACAATCTAACCTCTCTGTAAAGTGAGACCATACAAGGAAACCTTCTTTCCTCTACATTGCCATGGACCCCAAGCCAAACTAGACAAAAAAGAAGATAAAATTCTGCACCCCTTAAAATCACGTTGCCTATGACAACCAC
This sequence comes from Rhinella marina, assembly GCA_900303285.1. Lineage (NCBI taxonomy): Eukaryota > Metazoa > Chordata > Amphibia > Anura > Bufonidae > Rhinella > Rhinella marina. Next base: position 8,189 of record ONZH01019934.1, read on the forward strand.
AGATGGCATAGGCAAGGGGGAAAGCAAATAGACCCCACCCCTAATTGTCATTGTGTGTGTGTGTGAGATGTGGTCAGACATGTCTTCTTTAAAATGTAAAAACAACTCAAACACATGCAGAAGCCTTAAAATGCCCAAATTGTTGGCGCTTGAGATGTCAGTGACCCGACCTGGCCCAGTGTCATGTCTAGCAGGTAAAGCAGTGGGGATGTTGAGGGATGCGTAGGACCGCAAAAGGCAGGAAGAGGCCGTGGGCTGGCCAGAGGCTCATGGAAAATTTTGTGGAGGCCCAAGAGGTGAGACGTCTTAAAAATTGTGTGGAGGCTAAAAGAGGTGAGACGTGTTTAAAAATTATGTGGAGGCCCAAGAGGTGACACCTCTTAAAAATTATGTGGAGGCCCGAGAGGTGAGACCTCGAAAACGTTTTGTGGAGGCCCAAGAGGTGACACCTCTTAAAAATTATGTGGAGGCCCAAGAGGTGACACCTCTTAAAAATTATGTGGAGGCCCAAGAGGTGAGACGTGTTAAACCTTTTGTGGAGGCCCAAGAGGTGACACCTCTTAAAATTATGTGGAGGCCCAAGAGGTGACACCTCTTAAAAATTATGTGGAGGCCCAAGAGGTGACACCTCTTAAAAATTATGTGGAGGCCCAAGAGGTGACACCTCTTAAAAATTATGTGGAGGCCCAAGAGGTGAGACCTCGAAAACGTTTTGTGGAGGCCCAAGAGGTGACACCTCTTAAAAATTATGTGGAGGCCCAAGAGGTGAGACCTCTTAAAAATTATGTGGAGGCCCAAGAGGTGAGACCTGTTAAAGATTTTATGGAGGCCCAAGAGGTGAGACCTCTTAAACATTTTGTGGAGGCCCAAGAGGTGAGCCATAAATATAAAAAATTGTTCTTATTTACGGAGCAATTCTACGGCGGTTAAGGAGGAGGAGGAGGAGGTGGAGGAGGAAATGGCACTTCATACAGATGGAACTTCACTTTTTGCTGCTTTCCACTGTTAACCTCTTAAACCTTTTGTGGAGGCCCAAGAGGTGTTGCTTTTAAAGGCTGCAGTTATCCACAGATTTGCATGCAATGTAAAATGGTTACACTCATTTTATAAAGGCAACTATCATGAAAAATCAGTTTAAATGTATTGAGGGCAGCACAGAGTATTTCTACAGAGGAAGGAGTATTCTTTTTATTTTTTTTCCTTTTTTTATATGTATATGCTGTTGCCTTCAGTATATGAGAGTTGATTTCATGATGCTACTGCAGCCACTTAAAACGTTTTAAGTCTTGTTTTGTTTTTTTGAATACTGAGAATGCTATTTTGTACCAGATTTTGTATGTAAAGACTGAACACATTAAAATGAGAATGTTACCAAAATTATAATTTATAATTTATTTACCTTTTGTGGAGGCCCAAGAGGTGAGACCTCTTAAAAATTATGTGGTGGCCCAAGAGGTGAGACCTCTTAAAAATTATGTGGTGGCCCAAGAGGGGAGACCCGTTAAAAATTATGTGGAGGCCCAAGAGGTGAGACCTGTTAAACATTTTGTGGAGGCCCAAGAGGTGAGACGTGTTAAAGATTTTGTGGAGGCCCAAGAGGTGAGACGTATTAAAATTATGTGGAGGCCCAAGAGGGGAGACGTGTTAAAAATTATGTGGAGGCCCAAGAGGTGAGACCTGTTAAAGATTTTGTGGAGGCCCAAGAGGTGAGACCTCTTAAACATTTTGTGGAGGCCCAAGAGGTGAGCCATAAATATATAAATTGTTCTTATTTACGGAGCAATTCTACGGCGGTTAAGGAGGAGGAGGAGGAGGTGGAGGAGGAAATGGCACTTCATACAGATGGCACTTCACTTTTGGCTGCTTTCCACTGTTAACCTCTTAAACCTTTTGTGGAGGCCCAAGAGGTGTTGCTTTTAAAGGCTGCAGTTATCCACAGATTTGCATGCAATGTAAAATGGTTACACTCATTTTATAAAGGCAACTATCATGAAAAATCAGTTTAAATGTATTGAGGGCAGCACAGAGTATTTCTACAGAGGAAGGAGTATTCTTTTTATTTTTTTTCCTTTTTTTTATATGTATATGCTGTTGCCTTCAGTATATGAGAGTTGATTTCATGATGCTACTGCAGCCACTTAAAACGTTTTAAGTCTTGTTTTGTTTTTTTGAATACTGAGAATGCTATTTTGTACCAGATTTTGTATGTAAAGACTGAACACATTAAAATGAGAATGTTACCAAAATTATAATTTATAATTTATTTACCTTTTGTGGAGGCCCAAGAGGTGAGACCTCTTAAAAATTATGTGGTGGCCCAAGAGGGGAGACCCGTTAAAAATTATGTGGAGGCCCAAGAGGTGAGACCTCTTAAACATTTAGCGCAGGCCCAAGAGGTGAGCCATAAATATATAAATTGTTCTTATTTACGGAGCAATTCTACGGCGGTTAAGGAGGAGGAGGAGGAGGAAATGGCACTTCATACATATGGCACTTTACTTTTGGCTGCTTTCCACGGTTGAGAAGCAAAGTCCGGGTCAATCCACTTGCTGTTCATTTTGATTAGCGTCAGCCTGTCGGCACTGTCGGTTGACAGGCGGCTGCGCTTATCGGTGATAATGCCCCCGGCAGCGCTGAACACCCTTTCTGATAGCACGCTGCGGCAGGGCAGGCAAGCACCTCCAAGGCGTACAGGGACAGTTCCAGCCACGTGTCCAACTTGGAGACCCAGTAAGTGTAGGACGCCGAGGATCGGGGAGGACAGGGTTACGGTCTGCCAGGTACTCCCGCAACATCCGCCGATACTTGTCCCTCCTGCTGATAGCGGGCCCCGCAGTGATGGAAGTTGCACGAGGGGGTGCCATGAACGTGTCCCAACCTTGGAGAGTGTTCCCCTGGTGGCTGTGGGCCTGATCGATGTTGAGGGACTCTGGGAGACCCTCTCCTCTCTGCCGCCAGCGATGGTGGGTGGGAAAATCTCCATCATGTTCTGCACGAGTTCCCTCTGGTATTCCAGCAATCGATTCGTCCTCTCCTCTACCGGAATAAAAGAGGAGACGT
>ONZH01019935.1:0-141523 GCA_900303285.1 Rhinella marina
AAAAATATTCTAAACTTTCAAACCAGCACCTGGATCTGAATACTTTAGCAGCTGCATGTCATTAAATATTTTGTATATCTACTAGAACTGACTGAATTATTCTGTGAAATGTATCTTTATTGAACCATTTTATTCTTGTTTCTTAGACCTGCTCACTGAGAAGGCCGCACATGCTCAGTTTAAATCTTCAACTGCCTCCTGTCCTGAGCTGTGATAGGGAGAGATGGACACGAGTCCTGACATGCAGCAGAATAGATACTAGTCACACTACCCTTCAGTAACCAGCTTGATGTAGCAGAGTAATTGGGGCAGATCTCTGGATTTATGTGAGGTGCAGGGCTGTTTCTCGCTTTGTTAAAAAGAGATTGCCAATGTACTATAATATTATGTCATGTATGTCACATTTTTGTTAAATATTTTTGAGGTAACACAAGTTTCTACTTCTTTCACTACCTTGATTTTAAAATTATTGTGATATGTCGGCTTCACTAACCACTTGGAGAACATAATGGGGGAGATTTATCACAACGGGTGAAAAGTAGAACTGGCTTAGTTTCCCCTGGCAACCAATCAGATTCCAGCTTTCATTTTTCACAGCTCCTTTGGAAAATGAAAGGATCAATCTGATTGGTTGCTATGGGCAACTATGCCAGTTCTACTTTACACCAGTTGTGATAAATCTCCCCCAATGTGTACACAGTCTAGTTATCAATAACATGCTGGGTGGCATGATCCTAGCGCTTGAAAATATTACACTTCTGTGAATTAGGGGTTTGTACTTACGGTTGGAGCTATAAAAGATAAAACATAAAATTAGCTTATATTTTGAAGACAGAAGGGCCACCCATTACACTTTTTATTTTACCTACCTTCTGCCTCTGGTAGCTGGGCTGGGGGTGTATGAGGGCCAGGTGGGGTCCTCTCAGGGTGGGGGGAGGAGGGGCAGAGGAGCTCCTCTCTGGTGCAGCAGCTGTCAAAAATCATTAAATAATGGCCTTACATTCAACTCTAATGAACAGTTGTAACTTCTGATGTTGATACATCTGAATAGTTTGGGGCTGGATCCCATTCCTAACCACTAGTGCTCTTATATCACTGCAGCTGCACTCCCACATAGCCTGGATTAAAAATTAATTAAATAGGTTTACACTTACTAGAAGCAGCAGGTCCTTCAGGGGCCGTCCGGGCACGACGCTGACGGTAACGTCGTTGACGTTGCTCTGCAACATAAATCCGTACACAATTGTTATGATGACCGTTTTAATACTAACACTGTATACTACTATGAGGATATTATGGGTGAGAGGAGGGCGATATGATGGGGTGTGAAGGGAACATAGAATATCTGGGGTGCATATTTGATGGAGGGAGCATTTGTTGGGAGGGGTGGGGGTTGAATGAATGAATAAAAGATGTCTGTGTGTCACATTCTGCAGATACAAACATAACAAATAGAAATACAGCACATACAATGCACTAGTATGCCATAGGTCCAATCCCAACCGTTCCGGATTCGGCAGGACAATCAGGATTTTAGCGGCTGTGTCTGGGAACGGGTGGCTATGTCCCGTGGTCAGCTGTGTTTGCATCCATAGGAAGCAGAGACGGGTGAAGGTAAGCAGGGAGCAGTCCCTTCACCTTCCCTGACGTCCAGTATAATGTCTCCTTGTGGCCCCCATACAGTATAATGTCTCCTTGTGGCCCCCATACAGTATAATGTCTCCTTGTGACTGGCCACATACAGTATAACGTCTCCTTGTGGCTGCCCCCATACAGTATAATGTCTCCTTGTGGCTGCCCCCATACAGTATAACTTTTCCTTGTGGCCCCCATACAGTATAATATCTCCTTGTGGCCCCCATACAGAATAACGTCTCCTTGTGGCTGCCCCCATACAGTATAATGTCTCCTTGTGGCTGCCCCCATACAGTATAACGTCTCCTTGTGGCCCCCATACAGTATAATTTCTCCTTGTGGCCCCATACAGTTTAATATCTTGTGCCCCATACAGTTAATGTGGCCCCCATACAGTATAATGTCTCCTTGTGGCCCCCATACAGTATAACGTCTCCTTGTGGCTGCCACCATACAGTATAACATCTCCTTGTGGCTGCCCCATACAGTATAACGTCTCCTTGTGGCTGCCCCCATACAGTATAACGTCTCCTTGTGGCCCCATACAGTGTAATGTCTCCTTGTGGCTGCCCCCATACAGTATAATGTCTCCTTGTGGCTGCCCCCATACAGTATAATGTCTCCTTCTGGCTGCCCCATACAGTATAACGTCTCCTTGTGGCCCCCATACAGTGTAACGTCTCCTTGTGGCTGCCCCCATACAGTGTAATGTCTCCTTGTGGCTGCCCCCATACAGTATAATGTCTCCTTGTGGCTGCCCCATACAGTATAATGTCTCCTTCTGGCTGCCCCCATACAGTATAACATCTCCTTGTGGCCCCCATACAGTATAATGTCTCCTTATGGCCCCCATACAGTATTATGTCTCCTTATGGCCCCCATACAGTATAACGTCTCCTTGTGGCCCCCATACAGTATAACGTCTTCTTGTGGTCCCCATACAGTATAATGTCTCCTTATGGCCCCCATACAGTATAACGTCTCCTTGTGGTCCCCATACAGTATAATGTCTCCTTGTGGCCTCCATACAGTATAACATCTCCTTGTGGCTGCCCCCATACAGTATAACGTCTCCTTGTGGCTGCCCCCATACAGTATAATTTCTCCTTGTGGCCCCCATACAGTATAATTTCTCCTTGTGGCCCCCATACAGTATAATGTCTCCTTGTGGCCCCCATACAGTATAATGTCTTCTCCTTATGGCCCCAAGTGTTTTTTCTTCTAAATGGGTATTTATCGTGATACATTTCTTAATATCGCTATCGTGGGAATATTTTTGATATCGCCTACTCCAGACACATTAGCTGCATCATGAGCACGTCTTTGAGTCTGTGTGTAGGATGAGGAAGCGCTAAATATGAAGGGGCATATATCTAAGGGTACTTTCACACTAGCGCTAGAGATCCGGCAGGCTGTTACGGCCTGGAACAGCCCACCGGATCTCTCCGGATCCGGCATTTGCCTGACACAAACGGGAGAAAGGCCAGCCCCATTAACAATAATGGGGGACGGCGCTGATACAGACACTATCCGGCAAGAACTCTGGTAATTGGCAGGACAAATACCGTGGAACAGCCTGCCGGATCACTGCCACATATGTGAATGTAGCCTAAGGCAAATTACTGGTAAGGGGCACATATCTGAGAATACCTTCACTTGTTTGAGTGGTGTTAGAGGCGTGGCCTAACATGAAAGAAAATTACTGCAGCACACCACGCACGCCCACATTGTCCTTCTATACGGTTTTCATTATTGGCACTGGTATATATACAATATAGTAGACAAATTTTTTAACATGTTTTTACTTATCAAATATTTTGTTACTCACCCTGCCGTATCTCTGCGCGGATCTCATTAAGCCGCACTGGGCATTTGAACTTCAGATCGGACCATTTCCGCTGGATCTGGCCCGGGGTCCGCACGGTGTCAAAATGATGGCGCAAGCCTCGGATCACCTGCTTGATCACCTCCTTCTTATGCTGGTTCGGATGGCAGTGTGTGCCATCATAATCCTCTCTGTCCATCAGCCGGATCAGGTATTTCAGCTCTCCAGAGCCTGGATGCCATTTTGGAATTTCGCTGTGCCTCTGAGGACTGTACGCCGCGGCCTAGCGTCGTCGAGACAATAGTACGCTAAAGATTCGTATGCACATGCATACGTATTCAGTTAAGTAGCGTACCTGTAACAACGCTAGACTGTATGTTCGTTATTTGTGAGGGAATGTTCGCAGACGCAGATTATGCGTAAACTCATGCTTGTTCCCTATCCATTTCCGTGGTGTTTCCATCACTTTCAGAGGTTTTCAGGTGTTTAGACAACCTTGCCTGCAAAGAACTTGGGTCCCCTGCAAAGATGCTCGTATCTCCCATTGACTTCAATAGGGTTCGTTATTCCGTACGAATTTACGAACTTTTGGAAAAGTTCGTACCGAGTACCGAGCAGACGAGCATTTTAATATTCGCTCATCTCTAATAATAATGCCATATCCATTAACAGGGACATTTACCTATTGACAGGATAGGTGATACACTACCTGGGGGGTCTCCCCATGACCACCAGAACAGCTTTCTGAAGAGGAGTGTGAATGGAGCAGTGGTCGAGCATGTATAGTTGACAACTGTCCAGAATTTGCAGGGACAGTCCCTGATTTTCAGAGGCATTTTCAGCAAATTTAGGATGTCCTGGGCTGAAAATGGGTGGGGATGATGATAACCCGGCTCATAAATGGGCTTTTCCGGGTGGAGTTGGGTGTTCCAAGGGGTCTATCTATCCTATCTATCTCATATCTATCTTTATCATATAATCTATCTATTATATACATTATCTATCTATCTCATATCTATCTATCTATCTATCTATCTATCTATCTATCTATCTATCTATCCATCCATCTATCTCATATCTATCTATCTATCTATCTATCTATCTATCCATCCATCTATCTCATATCTATCTATCTATCTATCTATCTATCCATCTATCTATCTATCTATCTATCCATCTATCTCATCTATCTATCTATCTCATATCTATCTATCTATCTATCTATCTATCTATCTATCTATCTATCTATCTCATATCTATCTTTATTGTATAATCTCATATCTACCTATCTATCATATACATTATCTATCTATCTATCTATCTATCTATCTATCTATCTATCTATCTATCTATCCATCCATCTATCTATCTCATATCTATCTATCTATCCATCTATCTCATAACTATCTATCTATCTATCTATCTATCTATCTATCTATCTATCTATCTATCTATCTAATATCTATCTATCTCATATCTATTTACTATCTATCCATCTAGTATCTATTTATCTTTCTATCTATTCATCTACTACCTATCTATTTACTATCTATTTATCTATCTGGCAAATGTTGGTGGCAGTGGTATTGATACTGACCTAGGAACATTGTAGATAGTAGAGGAAAGGCATATCACTAAGGCTACTTTCACACTTGCGTTGTTTTCCGGTGTTGAGGTCTAGCAGAGGATCCCAATAATGGAAAAACAAAACAAAACAAAAAAATGTTTCCATTTAGGCCCCTTTCACACGAGCGGGAGACTCGGACGTCTTCCACATCGTGTGCCGTGTACTGAACTCCCGGCACTGAACGGGGGTTACATAGCATTATACTGGTTTATGATGCTATGTAACCCTTACAGTTCTGGAATGTGTTGGATAATGCTGACAATGTTATCCAACACATTCCAGAACTGTAAGGGTTACATAGCATCATAAACCAGTATAATGCTATGTAACCCCCGTTCAGTGCCGGGAGGTCAGTACATGGCACATGATGCAGAAGACGTCCGAGTCTCCCACTCGTGTGAAAGGGGCCTTAGTCCTCATGCATTCTGAATGGAAAGAGATCCGTTCAGGATGCATCAGGATGTCTTCAATTCCGGCAGCGTTCTGTTTTGTGACCGGACACAAAACTGCTGCAAGCTGCGGTTTTTGTGCCCAGTCATAAAAATGGAAGAAAACGTTTCTGGCACTGAAAACAATGTAAGTTAATGGTGACGGATCTGTTTTTTTAGGAGCCTAAGAAACCGGATCCGTCACCCGTTGACGAGTCAATGTATTTAGTGATGGGTCCGTTTTTTCCCATTTTGATTTCAGACAACTGCATCTTAATGGAACGGTTGCATCCTGATGTGCAAAATCAGAACGGGTCAGTTTAATTCCGGTATTGAGATCCTCTGCCGAATCTCAGTGCCGAAATTAACAACGCAAATGTGAAAGTAGCCTGATAAAGGTAATCTGAAAAAGGTGCCGTTTATTAATCATTCAGCTAGGCCTGAAACGATTACTCGAGTGAAATTGAAAAAAATCGTTTGTGTCATGTGACCATGGAGCAGGAGTGAAGCACTTACTATTACTCACCGCTCCGTGGTTACCCACTAGCCCACGCGCTGCACTGTACTGTATACTGACACATCGTCAGGATATAGCTCACGTATGTGTGCACTATGACCTGACGCTGTGTGACGTCAGTGCAGCGCGCGGAGAAGAAGAGGATGAGCTGTTGAGCGGTGCCCCTACAGGAGAGATATTATATTTCACTGGCGCTGGGGACACGCCTAGTAGGGGGAGATGGTGTCCCTGGGAGGCACCTGATGGCACTGGGGGGCAAGCTGGGGGCAGCTGGTGGCACTGGGGGGCACCTGATGGTGCTGAGGGGCACCCAATGGCACTGGGGGGCAGCTGGTGGAACTGGGGGCACCTGATGGCACTTGGGGCAAGCTGGGGGGCAGCTGGTGGCACTGGGGGCAAACTGGTGGCAGCTGATGGCACTGGGGGGAAAGTTGGTGGCGCTTGGGGCACCCGATGGCACTGAGAGGCAAGCTGGTCGTGCTGGGAGACACTTTATGGCACTGGGGGGCAAGCTGGTGGTGCTGGGGGACACCTGATAGCACTAGAGGGCAAGCTGGGGGCAGCTGGTGGCACTGGGGGGCATCTGATGGCACTGGGGGGCATCTGATGGCACTGGGGGGGGGGCTGATGGCACAGGGAGAAGCTGATGACACTGAGGGAGAAGCTGATGGCCCTGGGTGGGAAGCTGATGGCACTGGAGGGGGAAGCTGGTGGCACTAGGGAGGAGCCTAATGGCATGGGGGGGCAGCTGATGGCATGGGGGGCAGCTGATGAGTTTTTATAAAGAAAAATGTTCTTTTAATTAGTTTTTTGTTATTAGAGTACTCGATTAATCGTTGGATTAATCGATAGAATACTCAATTACAAAAATAGTTGATAGCTGCAGCCCTACATTCAGTTATTAACCATGGCTGCCATAGGTTAGGTGTCTGGGAACCGGCTACCAGAAGAAGTCAGGAGAGCAATTATGGTATAAGAAGACCTCTCAGCACTGCTAGGTGGTCATTGCCGAAAGAAACATCACATACAGAACCTTAAAGAAGAACTCCCGCAAAAAATTTTATTCTATGTCCTGCTAGAAATGTACATGATGTAATCTGTAGTGAATGTAATTTTCTTACCAGTAGCTGAATTTTTGAGTTATATCATCCTGAAGTTTCTTATCTGTGTCATGTGACTAGGAATTAGACCCACCAACTCACACAGAGACTTATGTGTGGACAGGAAGTCTAATTTTCTATGCATTCCTATGGGAGCCTCACTTTCAGTCTCATAGGAATGAATAGAGAAGTGACTAGCTTCTGTCCTGGGTCAGTTGGAGGTCAGGGAGTTGGTCACATGACCCAGCTACAATAAGAAGAGAGTGGAAACTCTCAATTTCAGCCTCTGATAAGAAAATGACAATTACTACAGATTATATCATGCACCTTTCTAACAGGTCAGAGAATAAAAATTTTTGCGGGAGTTCTTCTTTAAGTCTCTGAGTGCTATATCAGGTTAGATACCCCTAAGACGTATATCATTTGACCGTTTATAGCTCTAGTCTCCAGCAGACCATCTTAAATCACATAAAGGATCATGTTCCAGGTCCCTGTTTGAGGGGACAACAATCTATATCCGCAATGGTGGCACAAAGCTTTCTTTATAAGTCACTTCCTGGTGGTAATTGGATTATAATGATAAGGAGCGAGTATATCTTCCCTCTCACTGAACCAGTATTCATCTTGACTCTCCGAAAAACAGCAGTTACCCGTTTTCACGCCAAGTGCGATAAACTGTGCAGGGAGATAACTTTACATAGAACTAAAATCCTTTGTCCCCGGTATAATCCATTCATGTAGAAGATTACGTTGTTTATGCAGGTACGTTTATCTTAACCCTTAATGGGAGTCAGATATTTTTTCTTACAGATTATGTCAAGCAAGTGGCAGTATCACATTTCTCTTATAGGAACCAGATATCCTGACTCTCCTCAAATGGAGCAAATGTGGAAAATCGACAATAAAGACATGTGGTAATACATACACATTTGACTGGCAGTAGACAACTGTTGGTTTTGGATGCCATCAGTAAGTTCTACAAATGGTTCCTGGTGGTGGCACCACCATCACGCAAGAAAATTATCATTGTCTAACTTCATCCATGTTCATAACTTTCACAAGGACCGTGCCACCAATCAACTGGCCATATATATCAGATTAATGTGACGGGATCATCCATTTGTATATGGGGGCCTCCAAACTGTTGTTTGACAGCAGATGTTGGAGGAGAGAAGGATCAGACAATTGGACTTCAAGTTGTTCTCAGGAACATTGTATTTATTCCCTGTAGTTAGGAAGACGGCTGTGAATTGATCCATATTTCTGGGAGCCACCACAAGAGGTATCTGCCCATGGCTTATTCTCCAGAACACATGAACCCTCAACCAAGAATTTAACTGTAGGGGGAAAGGATAAGATAGCTGACATTCCACTGAAAGCTACCAAAAATGTATGTCCAGTTTCACCCATTACCCATACGTTTCAAAGCTCAGAACTCAAAAGAACTTTGGGTTTTTGAAGTCTTCGTCTTTGATTGTTGTTAAAATGTGGGTATAACCTTAATAAGTAGGAACATTTTTTTTTATCTGGTCAGTCAGGGGTGCCTAGACTTTCTGCTGCCTGAGGCGAAAACTGAAACAACCCCCCCAATGCCAATTTCTTAACCTAACTCCTTTGCCACAAAGAAAGTGCTCATTGCCCATGTCCCTTCCACTGCCCAACTCTTGCCCCTACCTGGTGCAGCCTGAGGCAATCGCCTCACCTGGCCTCATTGGTGGTGCACCCATGCATCTAGTTTAGGTGGCCATGTTACTGTAGATCGTAGAACAATCACACTCTCCATCAGGGTCGAACTGCGGTGTCTAGGGCCCACCAGTAAAATTCCCTCTGGGGGCCCACATGCATATGCTACCTGCCCACACTATCCAGTCTTTTATAGGCTATGTACTGCATAGAATCTTAGGCAGCCTATTTATAGGTCAGTCTACTGTGCCATGTGTCACTTGTGCAGGAGGTGGGGGACTAGAGGCCTACCTAGCTCAGGGGCCCACCGAGGGATTTAGCTGTTCCCCTGTGGGCCAGTCCAAGCCTGCTCTCCATTAGCAGAGATTCCCAGAACCATCACTTACTGACCCGTGGGGATGAAGGATACTGACAGAACAATGGACTGTATAAAGTTAGAGATGGGTGAATCGATTCTAAACTAATCTGAGTCATTTCTAATTTCCCAAAAATTATTCTGCCATACAAATCCGAAGTTTTGGTGATTTGCTCTGGATGAATCGTGCAAAACGGCACCCAGCATTTTCCTGTGAAAATGCAAGGGAAAGAGGGCGGAGAGGATGAAGATAGAAGATCACATGACCCTGGGAGGAAGGGGAATTTGACCACAGGCCACTCTGATTGGCTGACAAGCAGCCTATGAGCCAATCAGGGAGCAGGATATTGACAGGTATGTGCTCTGTATGAAGCACAGATACCATTCCAAGTTTAGCCTACCATGTGTGAAGATGTGTGTGCCATTTCTCTGGCAGACAACAAGTATAGATACAAGCCAGCCATATTAGGGTGTTGCAGGGATAGTTTAGGGATACTTTTAGTTAGATTGAATTAATAAGTAGAAAGGTCAGGGTTTTATCAGAGAGGTAAAGCAGAGAGTCAGGTTCTGTGTGTGTGTTTTACAGTGAGGGGAGAGCAGCTGCTGGCAAGTGGAAAGCTGTTAAAAATCATGCAGTGGCTGCACAAATATCATTTTATTCTGTGTACCAGCAGCCAGCCTTTCTTTTAGCGTCAAGCTTCTACAGTTCTTAAAGGGGTATTCCCATCTCACAAATGTAGTTTGTATAGTTAGATATAGCCATACCAATATTATTACTAATAGAATGTATTTATATAAAATGTACCGTTTAGAAGATTTGCCTATTTGTATATCCATTGTCCCACACACATCAGTCAGGCTGTTGCCCCTGGTTACGACCACCGTGGCCATGTAGGTAACTGCTGTATTGTGAACGCACGTTGCATGAGCATGTGGAGACACATCTTAGGGTACTTTCACATCTGCGATTTGAACGCTATCACTTTAAAACGCTAATGGTCAGGATCCATCCAAAACGCAGACTTTATAAATAGATCCTGCTCCATAGAGATGAACTGATCTTGGAACAGGATCCGTTTCTCTGCGTTTTGGAAGCGCAGACAAAAATGCTACAACCCTAAGATGTGTCTGCGCATACTCATGCAATGTGCTTTCACAATACAGCAGTTACTTCAGAGCAAGTTTGAACAAGAGCAAGCTGACCACCACTACTACATGGCCACGGTGGTCGTAACTAGGGGCAACAACCTAACTGATGTGTGTGGGACAATGGATATACAAATAGAGAAATCTTCTAAACGGTACATTTTATATAGATACATTCTATTAGTAATAATATTGGTATGGCTATATCTAACTATACAAACTACATTTGGGAGATGGGTATACCCCTTTAAGTGTTTTATATGCATATTCCTAGCACCTCCAGCAGCATACATTTTGCTGGATACAGTGCACAATTGCACGTTTTTCTTTCTCGAAACCAGTTGCAATTTTGCTACCATTTAAAACTGCACAGTTCAAGGCATTATACTGCATTAGTATACCAGCTTAATTTAACGCATTGTACTGCGTTAGTATAACAGTTTAATTTAAACCATTGTACAGCATGAATATACCAGTTTAATTTAATCCATATTACTGCTTTAATATACAGACCAGTTTAATTCAGTGTATTGTATAGCATCAATATACCAGCTAAATGAAATGCATTTTACTGCATTAATATGCCATACAGTTTAATTCAACTCATTGTACAGCATCAATATACCAGTTTAATTTAACACATTTACTACATAAATATACCATCTAGTTTCATTAAACACATTTTACTGCCTTAATATACCATCCAGTTTAATTTAATTCAATGCATTGTACAGTATCAATATACCAGTTTAATTCAACACATTTTTCTATGTTAATATATTGTCTAGTTTCATTCAATGCATTGTACAGCACAGCATTAATATACCAGTTTAAGGCTATGTACACCTTTGGGGGAAGACTATTAAGGGGCATTATTCTATAGCCAGGCCTTATTTATTAGAATAAGCCCTGTAAGGTTGTCCTGTGCCACCCTGAAGTAGGTTGATGATTGTCCAATGACATCCTTAGCTCTTGCCATAATGGCTTGGACCAAACAATCCTCCTATGATTGCCATGGTCAAAAATGATGGATCAGAGGGGTTCTCCATGTCCTCTTTGGATGGGTCACTGGGTTACCTGGAGATGCACTCAAGTATGATACTGAGGAACCACCACAGTCTTGATGACCCTAATGACCCAAATCATTTAACAGGCTATTGTATATAAAACTAATGTATACATATCTAAAAATGGTGTCAAGAAGACCTACAAGTTCAAACATTGCCCAATTGATCCACCAAATGGCTGCCAAAGAGCAGAGAGGCCAACATGAAGACATTTGGCTGCATCACTGAGGGATTTGGCTTAGATGATGCCTTCTCAGTTCCCATGAACCACTTCACATCTCCTCATATGCTCTTGTGGCCTTACCCAATGTAATGTCCGTTTATTTTGGAATGCTTCCAGGCTCACAAGCACCCATGCATTCTCCATTAATGGGCCTCTCGTGATCCCTTCTGTATTTAAGTGTTCTTTTTGACATGATGAAAATTAAAGGATATATTAACTCTTTTTGTTCCTTCAGGTCCACCGAATATATCCTTGCCAGGTAGGTTTCCACTGTACAACAGTAAAAGTGTTTTAGAACCAGAAGGTGCAATGGAAGATTGATAGGTTAAACCATCCATTCCTCATTAGAGGGAACCTGACTGCTGGGACCATCAACCCTTAGATTGAACACAATGCACTGCTAGTTAGAGGGATTTATGGGCAAAAATGGTTTATGTGGCTTTAAGGAACAACCATGGACTATTGACTTATAGATGGGTGCTGTTCCTCAGCTTCAGGCAGATGAAGTGGGTGAATTCTATTCATTCGTGCAGCAAGAGCCTCTCTCTTGTCTCTTCTCCATCAACCAAGCTCAAGCCTGAACCTCATGGAGACTGACACACGGGCACATGTGCTGTATGCATCTTGACTGTACAGTGCATACAGGATGTAACTCTGTATAAACATATGATTAATAATGTAATGTATGTAAAAAGTGACTCCCCCAGCAGAATAGTGAGTGCAGCTCTGGAGTATAATAAGGGATGTAACTCAGGATCAGCACAGGATAAGTAATGTAATGTATATACACAGTGACTCCTTTCCAAGCCCCTGGTGCCTTCAAGTGATGTAGACGTGTGGCCGGATGAACCACCAGGTCCAGGACGCTTGCTCTGCCTGTAGGAATTCCCATATGGCTTCCTCCGGTTCTGTGAAAAGCCTCAGCCTCAGCCGGAGCCTCTGATTCCAGGACTGCCAGCACCACCACCACGACAGTCCTTACAGCTGGGTCAGCTGACCACGTCATCCTTCACCTTTCAGTCAACGGTCATCAACCAATACTACCCGCTGCCGTGGAAGGTGAAGCCAGCAGCAGCCGGGAAAGCTGGGTCTTCTTCCCTGGATCATGCAACCTTTCCGGAGCCGCTGCAGCCGGAAGTTCTTACCCCAGCTGTCCCGGCAGGAGGATCTGGAAAAGCTGACGTGTCTGCAGCACTCGCCAGCGTGATCACCACCCGGACCCGGTCAAGTCCGAATTCCGGAACAAGAGGGCAGTGGAGCTCCACCACTGCACCGAACGTGGCCTACAAGAGGCAGGAGCGTCCTCTTATGACTTTTAGCAGCAGCTCGAGTGAGGAGGACTTCAAGTCCCTCATCTGAGGAATCAACTACTGGCTGGCTGCTGTCCAGGACACTGCTGGAGGAGTCAGGAGGACCTATGGGAGCCACACCATGGACTGCACATGACGGGTGAGATGCTAGTTGGCAGTAGTTTTTGTTTAGTTTGTGTTGCCCCCTTTGACTCTCACCCAGATGGACATGGCTGTCAGGACTCCCCCATTCTTCAGAGAATTCCCTGTTGCGCCAAACTGCGCCTATTTTCCTTTTTACCCCCTTCTAAGGTTATTTGGGAACCATTTTTGCAAAAAGGGTTCTCTATTTTCTGCTATTTATTATCCATGTGGATTACACATGACATTAACTGTTTGGATTACAATTTTACCTCACGTGGATTACAATTGAATTTTGGAATATTTGTTCCAGACAGACTGTTTTATCATTGCCAAGCCAACTAGGAGTCGTAAGGAGAGACTCAAACGTATATCTGAGCCTTTTATGCTTGCAAATGTGAAATTGATTGCACTAAAATGTTTGCATAATTATGTCTTTGCTGTATTTTAGCTACACTGTTTTTACACTGTTCTTTTTCTGGTACTGCAATGTGTCTTATTAATGCACTTACTGTACAGTGTTTTTAGTAAATTATTAACTTATTGAAAGCTAACAGCAGAGAGCACCTTATTTTTCTAGTTCATATAGTCTTCCTCTAAAGACTGTAGGCCGCGACCTAGCGTACTGCGTATGACGCTTTTGCGTGTCATTTGTACGTTAAGGATTCGTACGTACTTTTGTACGCTAATGCTTACGTGTTAAATACTTTTACATACGCTGACTGTACGTACGTAAGGAATGTTCGCAAAACAACGATTGTGTTTTTTTACGTGGATTCAACCGAATAAGTTAGTGGGAATACGAATCTTGTCAGATATTCGGGGAATATTCGGCGAATAAAAATTTTAATGATTCGCTCATCTCTAACAGAATGTAACGCAGGATCAGTAAAGGATAAGTAATGTATGCACACAGTGATTGCACCAGCAGAATAGTGAGTGCAGCTCTGGAGTATAAGGCTACTTTCACACTGGCGGCAGGCCTGATCCGGCAGGTGAAGGGTGCTGCCGGATCAGGCCTGCCGCAGTGACATGTGTGGAGCCGGAACCGCGCTCCGGCCCCACACATGTCACACAGTACATACATATACATACACATAAACATACACACACATATAGACATACAAACACACATACATACTTACATGCTCCCCGGCAGGTCTTCGGAGCGTCAGGACGGCTCACACAGGTCACGATTCCCCACAGCGCCCTCTGCTGGGCGCCTGGTGGAATCGTCATCTGACGATTCCACCAGGCGCCCAGCAGAGGGCGCTGTGGGGAATCGTGACCTGTGTGAGCCGTCCTGACGCTCCGAAGACCTGCCGGGAGCATGTAAGTATGTATGTGTGTTTGTATGTCTTTATGTGTGTGTATGTTTATGTCTGTATGTGTCTATGTGTACCCGGATCCGTAATGGACTCCATTGAAAGTCAATGAGGGCGGATCCGGTTACCATTATGGTCACACCAGACGGATCCACCCCCATTGACTTGCATTGGGGGTCATTCCGGATCCGTCTTGGTGCGGATGCCTGGACCGGAGAGCAAACCGCAGCATGCTGCGGTTTGTTCTCCGGTCTGAAGACGGAACGGAATGCTTTCAGGAGCATTCCATTGTCTTCAGTTCAGTTTTGTCCCCATTGACAATGAATGGGGACAAAACTGAAGCGTTTTATTCCGGTATTGAGCCCCTATGACGGAACTCAATACCGGAATTTTAAAACGCTAGTGTGAAAGTAGCCTAATACAGGATGTAACTCAGGATCAGTACAGGATAATTAATGTATGTACACAGTGACTCCACCAGCAGAATAGTGAATGCAGCTCTGGAGTATAATATAGGATGCAACTCAGGATCAGTACAGGATACGTAATGTCATGTATGTACACAGTGACTCCACCAATAGAACAGTGTGTGCTGCTCTGGAGTATAATACAGGATATAACTCAGGATCAGTATAGGATAAGTAATGTATGTACACAGTGACTCCACCAGCAGAATAGTGAGTGCAGCTCTGGAGTATAATACAGGATCAGGGCGTAGCTAAAGGCTCATGGGCCCTGGTGCAAGAGTTCAGCTTGGGCCCCCCCCCCCCCGCCTAATACAGGCGCCCCATACCTCTTATATCCAGTATAATACAGCCCCATACCTCTTATATCCAGTATAATACAGCCCCATACCTCTTATATCCAGTATAATACAGCGCCTCATACCTCTTACATCCAGTGACGTCTCCTCGGATGTAGATCTTCTCTTTCCTCATCTTCTCCTTTCAGACCAGACGCCATTTTTCAGCCATTTCTCATCTCTGCAGTTTGACAGAAAAAAATCTTAGTTTACTACTTTTCCATCATCCTCCCATCTTCTGGACAAATCATCCTACCACCCCCAGTACTGTGCCACTAGTACCACACAGATAGTGCCCTTCAATAATTATTGGCACACAGTGTCCTAAAATAACTGCGCCCAGCAAATAGTGTCCCGTAATAGTGTGAACATAACGTCCCCCAGAAATAACTGCGCTGATACTGTGCCAGGGTGCCCCCACAGTAATAGTGCCCCCCACAGTACTAATGTCCCCCACTGTGCCCCAGAAGTAATAATGCTTCCAATGTGCCAGTAAGAAGTGCTCCCCACCCATAGATGCCCCCCAAATTATGTGCCAGTAAGAAATGCCCCAATAATGCGCCAGAAGTTCCCCCCATTGATTCCCCCTCAAAATCATGTGCCAGTAAGAAATGCCCCCAGTGCCCCCATGTGCCAGTAAGCAATGCCCCCATGTGCCAGTAAAAATGCCCCAAGTGCCCCCTTGTGCCAGTAAAAATGCCCCATGTGCCAGTAAAAATGCCCCCAGTGCCCCCATGTGCCAGTAAAAATGCCCCCATTGTGCCAGTAAAAATGCCCCAGTGCCCCCATGTGCCAGTAAAAATGCCCTCAGTGCCCCATGTGCCAGTAAAAATGCCCCCAGTGCCCCCATGTGCCAGTAAAAATGCCCCGTGCCAGTAAAATGCCCCCAGTGCCCCCATGTGCCAGTAAAAATGCCCCCAGTGCCCCATGTACGCAGTAAAAATGCCCCAGTGCCCCCATGTGCCAGTAAAATGCCCACAGTGCCCCCATGTGCCAGTAAAAATGCCAACAGTGCCCCCATGTGCCAGTAAAAATGCCCACAGTGCCCCCATGTGGCCAGTAAAATGCCCCCAGTGCCCCATGTGCCAGTAAAATGCCCACAGTGGCCCCCATGGCCAGTAAAATGCCCACGTGCCCCCATGTGCCAGTAAAAATGCCCACAGTGCCCCCATGTGCCAGTAAAATGCCCACAGTGCCCCCATGTGCAGTAAAATGCCCACAGTGCCCCATGTGCCAGTAAAAATGCCCACAGTGCCCCCATGTGCCAGTAAAATGCCCACAGTGCCCCCATGTGCCAGTAAAAAATGCCACAGTGCCCCCCCATGTGCCAGTAAAATGCCCCAGTGCCCCCATGTGCCAGTAAAAATGACCCCATGTGCCAGTAAAATGCCCCCAGTGCCCCATGTGCCAGTAAAAATGCCCCCAGTGCCCCAATTAGGCTACGGTCGGTGACTGCTACAATTAAAAAAAAAAAATAATAAAAAAAAAAATAACACTTATACTTACCTCCATGGTGCTGACAGCGATGCGATGCAGGCCTCTTCCGGCCTGTGTCCCGCGATGTACGGCTCAGGCGGCGCGATGACGTCATCGCGCCGCCTGAGCCGGCCTCTGATAGGCTGCAGGCCCAGTGCCTGCAGCCTATCAGAGGAACGGGCAGGGGAGACGCCTCTCCCTCCCCTGCCCCAGTACAATACAGGCATCTGTATCGCCGTCCTGAGGACGGCGATACAGATGACTATGGAGATGAGCGCTTCCACAATGGAAGCGCTCATCTCCCTCTGCCCCTATCTGTGTGCAGGGCCGCGCCGCACCTGGCTAATTGGCGGTGCGGCCCTGCAAGTGGCAAGGGGGGCCCTCGGGGCCCCCCTGGCTTAGGGGCCCGGTCGCAACTGCGACCGCTGCGACCCCTATAGCTACGCCACTGTACAGGATGTAACTCAGGATCAGTACAGGATAAGTAATGTATGTACACAGTGACTCCACCAGCAGAATAGTGAGTGCAGCTCTGGAGTATAATACAGGATATAACTAAGGATCAGTACAGAATAAGTAATGTAATGTATGTGCACAGTGACTCCACCAGCAGAATAGTGAGTGCAGTTCTGGAGTATAATACAAGATGTAACTCAGGATCAGTACAGGATAAGTAATGTATGTACACAGTGACTCCACCAGCAGAATAGTGAGTACAGCTCTGTAGTATAATACAGGCTGTAACTCAGGATCAGTACAGGATTAGTAATGTAATGTATGTGCACAGTGACTCCACCAGCAGAATAGTGAGTGCAGTTCTGGAGTATAATACAGGATGTAACTCAGGATCAGTACAGGATAAGTAATGTATAGAGTGACTCCACCAGCAGAATAGTGAGTGCAGCTCTGGAGTATAATACAGGATGTAACTCGGGATCAGTACAGGAGAAGTAATGTATGTACACAGTGACTCCACCAGTAGAACAGTGAGTACAGCTCTGGAGTATAATACAGGATGTAACTCAGGATCAGTAAAGGATAAGTAATGTATGTAAACAGTGACTGCACCAGCAGAATAGTGAGTGCAGCTCTGGAGTATAATAAAGGATGTAACTAAGGGTCAGTACAGGATAAGTAATGTAATGTATGTGCACAGTGACTCCACCAGCAGAATAGTGAGTGCAGCTCTGGAGTATAATACAGGATGTAACTCAGGATCAGTACAGGATAAGTAATGTATGTAAACAGTGACTGCACCAGCAGAATAGTGAGTGCAGCTCTGGAGTATAATACAGGATGTAACTCAGGATCAGTATAGGATAAGTAATGTATGCACACAGTGACTCCACCAGCAGAATAGTGAGTGCAGCTCTGGAGTATAATACAGGATGTAACTCAGGATCAGTACAGGATAAGTAATGTATGTACACAGTGACTCCACCAGCAGAATAGTGAGTGCAGCTCTGGAGTATAATACAGGATGTAACTCAGGATCAGTACAGGATAAGTAATGTATGTACAGAGTGACTCCACCAACAGAATAGTGAGTGCAGCTCTGGAGTATAATACAGGATGTAACTCGGGATCAGTACAGGAGAAGTAATGTATGTACACAGTGACTCCACCAGTAGAACAGTGAGTACAGCTCTGGAGTATAATACAGGATGTAACTCAGGATCAGTAAAGGATAAGTAATGTATGTAAACAGTGACTGCACCAGCAGAATAGTGAGTGCAGCTCTGGAGTATAATAAAGGATGTAACTAAGGGTCAGTACAGGATAAGTAATGTAATGTATGTGCACAGTGACTCCACCAGCAGAATAGTGAGTGCAGCTCTGGAGTATAATACAGGCTGTAACTCAGGATCAGTAAAGGATAAGTAATGTATGTAAACAGTGACTGCACCAGCAGAATAGTGAGTGCAGCTCTGGAGTATAATACAGGATGTAACTCAGGATCAGTACAGGATAAGTAATGTATGTACACAGTGACTGCACCAGCAGAATAGTGAGTGCAGCTCTGGGGTATAATAAAGGATGTAACTAAGGGTCAGTACAGGATAAGTAATGTAATATACTGTATGTACACAGTGACTGCACCAACAGAATAGTGAGCGCAGCTCTGGAGTATAATACAGGATGTAACTCAGGATCAGTACAGGATAAGTAATGTATGTACACAGTGACTCCACCAGCAGAATAGTGAGTGCAGCTCTGGAGTATAATACATGCTGTAACTCAGGATCAGTACAGGATAAGTAATGTATATACTGTATATTAAGGTAACTCATTCTTCATGTCCTTTATAATCAGCTTTCAAAGCTATGCAGTGATATATCAGTGGGAATGATTGCATATCTATACAGTTTTGTCATTTACAAGTCTGGGAAAGCTGTATGAGCTGTAAGATCAGCCATATCATTATTATTGTTAATAATTTATATTATAGGACCATTAAAGGGGTTGTTCAGTGCTACAATACTGATGACCAACCATTAATTTTCAGACTATCACCACCCCTGCTGATCAGCTATTTTATGAGGTAGCGACACTTCAACATTTCCTGCGTGTCGTCTCCTATGCAGAGGTGGTGCAGTGTAACTATAAGTAAATGGGGGCGAGCATTTGTAATTACTCTGCGCCGCTGCCTTTGCAGAGGTATATAGGTGATATAAATGACCTATCCTGAGGCACTGAACAACCCCTTTAATTCTAGGGTGCTATATATATGACGAGGGTTTTCTTTTATTTAGATTTTTCTGTGCTGTTTGCACACTTGATGAGCAGACAGCTTTATGTTTTTACTGCTTAGTTTGGGCTGGGCTCTCCATCTTGTTGTATCTTGTCTGTTTCAACATTAATTTAGTAAATGTTGTAATTCCATCCTATATAATTGGTCCTGTACATCGCTACAGGGGATGGCGGCTTTATGCAAATACTCTGTAACAATATTATTTTTTTTCCCATGAAAGCAAATTTTCATAAACAGTATTTTTAAAATGGTACGCCAAGAAAAGCTTAAAGGGGCGTCTGTCACCACCAGGGGCGTAGCTATAGGGGAAGCAGGGGAAGCAGCTGCTTTGGGGCCCAGACCCCCAAGGGGCCCCCTCAGGAGGAAGACTAAAAGATTTTATTTTCAGGGCCCTCAACTGTCGTGCCTTGTCTGAGAACTCAATCTTGACTAACCACAGGAGTGGGGGTTGAAAAGAAGTTGCTGGAAGGGGGGGCCCCGTTCAAAAATTAGCTGTGGGGCCCAGTCAGTTGTAGTTACGCCACTGGTCACCACATACCACCGTGTCATGCCACGGTCGGCAGCTGTCCATCCGCGCAGAGTGCCATGATGTTTCCGGCATCTCCATATGTTCTGTCTATCCTCTGAAAAAAAGATGTTTTATAATATGCAAATTGCCCCCTATGTGCAAAGAGGGTGTGCCATTGCACCCAGAGACTCCCCACCCTGTCTTCTTTGCCACTGCTGTGATGGACAGGCCAGGCAGTCCCTGAAGTCTCACAGGACTGAGTTCTGTACACGCCCAGTAAAGTGAATGCTCATCTGCCAGGTGGTCTCCAGCAACAACAAAAAAGTATTATTTTTGGAGGATTCATGAAGTATATGGAGATGCCAGAGACATGAGCGACTTTGATGACAAGCTGACCCTTTAACATAGTGGTAATTGGTGACGGACGCCCTTTAATAAAACCACCGGCTCGTAGTGAATTTTCATGCCACACCCCCAAAGTCTCACCAACATGCCACCTACTGGTTGGGGTGTCTTCTTACCGGCCACTGTCCTGACTTACCCAGGAACATGTGCTGGCTATTTGACTTACCATAAAGTCCTTGAAGGTCATGTACTAAAGAACAGTGCTTCACACACTAGCCCTGAGGTAAAGCCCGCTGGTGGAAGATTCAACCACCAATTTACTGAGGCTACTTTCACACTAGCGTTTTTAAATTCCGGTATTGAGTTCCGTCAAAGGGGCTCAATACCGGAAAAAAACGCTTCAGTTTTGTCCCCATTCATTGTCAATGGGGACAAAACTGAACTGAAGACAACGGAATGCTCCTGAAAGCATTCCGTTCCGTCTTCAGACCGGAGAACAAACCGCAGCATGCTGCGGTTTGCTCTCCGGTCCAGGCATCCGCACCAAGACGGATCCGGAATGACCCCCAATGGAAGTCAATGGGGACGGATCCGTTTGGTGTGGACACACCAGTAATCCGGATCTGTCCTCCATTGATTTCCAATGGGGGGTCATTCCGGATCCGGCATACATACACACAGACTACATACAAACAAACATACAGACATACATACAAACATACAAACATACAGACATACATACATACTCACATACTCCCGGGACGCCGGCAGCAGGTCTTCACGCGCCTCCTGCACGCTGCGATGACGTTTCCCCACTGCGCCCAGCAGAGGGCGCTGTGGGGAATCGTCATCACTGCGCGCAGGAGGCGCGTGAAGACGTTCTGCCGGCGTCCCGGGAGTATGTGAGTATGTATGTATGTCTGTATGTTTGTATGTATGTCTGTATGTTTGTTTGTATGTAGTCTGTGTGTTGTTTTAATGTGTGTCATGTGTGGGGCCGGAGCTCCACACATGTATAGCGTTAGCACGGATCCGTCGGCACCCTTTAGGTGCCGGATCCATGCTAACGCTAGTGTGAAAGTAGCCTAAGAGGTGCAGGCCAGGTGAGGTCCACAAACTAAAATCTCGGTGAACTCGGAGCTGGTGAAGGTTTCAGTTGTTGGCATAAATTATATTAAATGGGTTGTCTCATCTGAGACAATGGGGGCATATCCCTAGGATATACCATCATTGTCTGATAGGTGTGGGTCCCTGCACCTATATTGAGAACGGAGAAGGCAAAGCGGTGGCTGGAGGACTCCGGTCTGGCCACCACCAAGCCGGCTCCCCATAGAAGTGAATGGGAGCGCACCGCGCATAACTGGCCACCACTCCCTTTCACTACTATTGGCGCCCTCCATAACTTTGGGGGCTCTGTTCTTAGTGTAGGTGCGGGTCCCAGTGGTGGGACCTGCCCCTATAAGACAATGGGGGTATATTCTAGCAATATGCCCCATTGTCTGAGATGACAAAACCCTTTTTAAGTGTGTCAGGCCCTGCCCCCTTCCACTAAATCCTGTTCACTTTTTAAATATAAAACGTAAAATAATCATAAAAAGTTGCAAAATTTTTGAACAAAGGTCATTTGCACCAAATTTTGCAGATTTTTTTACACCAAGAAACAGGCATAAAGTATTTGTAAATGACCCATTTTCCATGCAGTATACAAGTTCCTGAGTGGGTCATTACAACCAGAAGACACCCATAGATTGATGGAAATTATAGGTGAGAATTGTGGGGACTGGGGTAAGTCCCTCCACTCTGGGCAATGGCTGTATTGTCAGATTTTACATGGAGTCTCACTTCAGAGGGGGACCTATCACCTCTCCTAACATTTCTGTTTTAGTAACTACTCGCATTTCCCATGTGAAAATAATTCTGGAGCAACTGTTCTACGATATGCCATTCCTTTATTATTCCTACTAGAAGTTATGAATTAATTAATGGCAGTTTACAATGAAGGTCTAGATGGGTGTTACCAGTTAGGGGGGAGGGAGTGTCCCTGCACAGTCTGACACTGCACAGTCTGACATCTAATCAGTACTGCCAGTGTGAGACTGTAGAGACACACCCTGAACTGGTAACACCCATCTGGACCTTCATGGTTATCTGCTAGTAATTAATTCACAAATTCTAGCAGGAATCATAAAGGAATGGCACATCATACAATCATAAGGAGGCTCCAGAATTGTTATTACATGGGGAGCGCAAGTAGTTAGTAAAACAAGCATGTCAGGAGAGGGGACGGGTCCTCTTTAAATAGTATTTCTTGCCATTTTGGCAGTTACCCTCTGCAAACAGAAACGTATTTGCCTCGATAGAGTGCGGCACAGATAACCTGTTTATCTGCAATTTTAAGATATCGCATTGCGCTTAACTTGGCTAAGGTTAGTTTATATAAAAGTGGTCTGCAGCCCGAAGCTCTGCTGAGAGAGTTGTGAAACACCGCACACTCCAATTCACTGCATGTGGTACACCGACGCACACTCTGCATAGACATCCAGTAGGTGGTAACATCCCTCTCCTCACTACACGGCCAATTTCGCATCTGTATCTGATCCGCATTTTTTGCGGATTGCACATTGATCCATTTATTTCTATGGGTTCGCAAAAATTACTATGGGATAGCAGAGAACATTTCAGGGAGGAGGTATAAGATGAGAGGACTACAACTCCCAGTATGTCCAGGCTGATATTCTCCTCTCGACTGCTGAGCTCCGGTTCCTCTTGCACTGGTCACATGATGGTCACCAGGTCCTTACCACTTCTCCTCTCCTGTGCTCTGGCCCTCCTGCACTGGACACATGATGGTGACCTCATCACAGGTCCTTCCCACTTCTCCTCTCCACTGCTGAGCTCCAGCCCCTATGGCACTGGTCACATGATGGCAACATCATCACTGGTCCTTACCACTTCTTCTCTCCACTGCTGAGCTCTTCCCCTCCTGCACTGGTCACATGACGGTGACCTCATCACAGGTCCTTACCACTTTTCCTATCCACTGCTGAGCTCTTCCCCTCCTGTACTGGTCACTTGATGGTGACATCATCACTGGTCCTTACCACTTCTCCTTTCCACTGCTGAGCTCTTCCCCTCCTGCACTGGTCACATGATGGCGACAAAATCACAGGTCCTTACCACTTTTCCTATCCATTGCTGAGCTCTGCCCCTCCTGTACTGGTCAATTGATGGTGACATCATCACAGGTCATTACCACTTCTCCTCTCCTGAGTTCTGCCCCTCCTGCACTGGTCACATGATGGTGACATCATCACTGGTCCTTACCACTTCTCCCCTCCACTGCCGAGCTCTGCCCCTCCTGCACTGGTCACATGATGATGACATTATCACAGGTCCTTACCACTTCTCTCCATTGCTGAACTCTGCCCCTCCTGCACTGGTCACATTATCACAGGTCCTTACCACTTCTCCTCTCCACTGCCGAGCTCTGCCACTCCTGCACTGGTCACATGATGGTGACATTATCACTGGTCCTTACCACTTCTCCTCTCCACTGCTGAGCTCTGGCCCCTCCTGGACTGGTCACATGATGGTGACATCATCACTGGTCCTTACCACTTCTCCTCTCCACTTCTGAGCTCTGCCCCTCCTGCACTGGTCACATGATGATGACATTATCACAGGTCCTTACCACTTCTCTCCATTGCTGAACTCTGCCCCTCCTGCACTGGTCACATTATCACAGGTCCTTACCACTTCTCCTCTCCACTGCCGAGCTCTGCCACTCCTGCACTGGTCACATGATGGTGACATTATCACTGGTCCTTACCACTTCTCCTCTCCACTGCTGAGCTCTGGCCCCTCCTGGACTGGTCACATGATGGTGACATCATCACTGGTCCTTGCACCGTATCAGATTATAAAGCGCCTTCCCCTACGTATCTGGGAAAAAGAGGCTGAATGGCCACCCTAAATATGATATACCATACAAGTGTGGGACATATGTTTTCCTGTAAGAGGGGGTGTGGATATTTTTCTGGTCGTGGCACTATATCTGACATGTAAACAGTATACAGAGTGCCCTCTCCTACGATGGAGGCATGTCCCTCCTGCAGGTCTAGTTAATCCATTCTATGAATGCCGCCAATGTCTGCCCTCTGACAGTGCACAAAGCGGCCGTTTGGAACATATTCTTTTTTTCATCTCGTTTCCATTTTCAATATTTGGGAACTTTTTCAGCTCACTGTTTGCTCTTTAGAGAACATTAAGGACGGGAAGTAAAGGAGAACCAGACTCCATGTCTGTTCGCACGGACACCAGACTCCCGAGGAGGCCCCGTCCTCGTCTCATTCTCTATGGACCTCTTATATAGCTAAAGCCAAATCGGTGACTAATGACGTCTAATATACTATGGAGGAGATTCATTAAAACGTCTTACGTTTCACAACGTTTCTTATTGCACCACTTTCTAAAAATATCCTTCATCTTCTGATCATTTTCAAGACCACTGTTTGCTGTCAGTGGATGAGAGCTAAAACTCATACAGGGAAAAAGTGGAAAATATTGTATGTAGTCAATTTTTTGGTTTGCTCTATTATTTTCCCCCCCACTTTTTAAATTATACTAATCTACCAGTGGATCTAGCAGTTGCAGCTGTACCTCACAGACCTGGACTTAAAGGGGTAGGGCAAGCACGGGGGAGTTTTTGGCAAAACCCTTACCTACTTGCTTCTCCATGTTGGCTACAAGGTCTTTCTCCTCCAGGCCTGTGATGCTACGTGGGGGCTTCCTTCACGTAAACACCTATTTTGATATTGCCTGCAGCCAACCACCAGATCCCCTTGCGTCATGAAAAAGTGTCCTTTTGTCCTCCACTGGGCTGGAATTTGTATACTATGGAGTGACAGATGTCGCTTTATGGCTAAGCCGCACTTGTACGTCAGAGGTATACGTAGCGATATCCTCCTAATTAGAGATGAGCAAAGTTTTGGAAAACTCGATTTAGCTGCTTCGCCGAACGTTACAAAAAAATTTGCTTAGTGGTGAATTACTTTGTCAGAAAGAGCATTTTTTTGTAAGTAGCAGGTGCAATGACAGGGAGCTGTGATAGCGCCTCTCCCCATCATTGTACCCCTCAGATGCCACGTTCATACATGATGGTGGCATCTGAGAGTAAAAATAGAGTAAAATTAATAGAAAAAAAAATTCAATCACACTTACGTCACCACACACAGGATTTCCTCAGAGATCTTCAATCAAGATGGCGGTGGCCGGCCCTTCACAAGCGAATGGAGGAGGTATGTATGATGTTTTTTGCTTTTACACAATTTTAGGTTAGCTACCACGAAGCACGAGGAAATTTGTTCAACTCTACTCCTGATGTATACTTTCGATGGACACTGTGGAATGCAGTACACATAGAGCCTTACTTACAGAAACGTTATGACTTACATACAAAATGTATGTACTTACCTTGTAAGCCTTACTTACAAAATGTTACTTGGGTAACTTATAGTGCATCCTACGATACTGCACAGACAACCATCTGACTAGAGATGAGCGAATCATTCAAAAAATTATTCGGCAAACATTCGCCGAACTTTTCCTAAGATTCGTATATTCGACAAATAAATTCGTTGACTTTGTGTACAAAATATACGTTATTATGTGGCTATTAGCGAACATTCGCGCACTAATAACGAACGTTCAGTTAAAAAAGGTACGCAACTTCTTTGAACACGTACGCATGAGCGTACAATTTGCGTACGAATCCTCAGCGTACTATTGTCTAGTGATTACGTAATACACAGGCACGCACGAGTTGCGAGGTCGCGGCGTGCACTCCTCAGAGGCAGAGCTAATTTTTGAAAATGGCATCCAGGCGATCCTCATCATTTAGCTCTGCAGAGGTGATATACATGATCCGGCTGATGGACCGGCAGGATTACGATGGCACACACCGCCACCCAAACCAGCTATAAAAAGGAGGTGATCCAGCAGGTATATTTTGCGCCTTGGTGGGTTAGCCTGGTAGAACAACGGCCAAGGTTGGCGAATACTACAAGTAGAAGCTCCGGCTACAGGTCCTTTGGCACTGCTGCCCTGTGCCACCTTCTCCTTTTTTTTAGAGCTCGAGGTCTGGCTGAAACTGGACCCCTTTTGCTTATCCATTCCAGACATTTGTCACTTTACTCTGTGGCCCTGCAGCTGGTCTTTGTCCCTATCTCTCCCTGTCTCTCTCCCTGCCTGATTAATTACTAGCCCTGAACTGGCCCTGCACTTGCCCTGCAGTATCCCTGATATGTGTAATATGGATTCCCAGAGCAATTACACCCCAATTTTAACAAAACAGGTCTCAGAGTCTCAGAACTTCACACACAGTGCTCGTCTCAGCAGTCGCAGCAGAAGTAATGCGTCACTGGCTTACCGAGCCTGAGCCAATCAGAGCAAGCCCTGCCCACTAGGTCAGGTGACCGCTTTCTTCCCGGGATTTTGCGCACGATAAACGAACGAACAGTAAAAGTTCGCTAATGAATTAAATTTGTACGCAACAGCGTATAGAGTAACCTTTACGTAGCAATAGCGTATAATTTATAGGACAAACTACGTAGCGAATGCGTACAAAGCCCAATATTCGGATTCGCTTCGCAGCTGAAAATGTCCAAGATTCGATACGAATCGATGAATCGGTTCGCTCATCTCTACATCTGACCTAAGGCGAGCCCTGCTGCAGAACGTAGGACTGGTACTGAAATTTTCAACTGTTCAACCCAGACATGGCGCTGCAGCAATGAACAGAGTAAATCACTCCGGACATCTCCGTAGATATAATCCCAGTACAAATCAAGCTACACCAGTAGAGACCACAGTTCAGTGGTGGGTAACGACAGCAGTCAGCCCCTATAAGGGTACCTTCACACGCGGCAGATTTTGTTGCATAAATTGTTGCGGCTGAAAATCTATTTCATTCACCTGAAATCCATGTGCTTCCTGCCAAAACGAATTTTGCAACTTTTTGCATTTTTACACTAGACCCTTCAGTTTCAAAAAGTGGGTGAGAAAGTGGGAATGGTTTGCTATGTTAACGAGTAAGGGCTCGTTCACATCTCCGTTAGGGATTCCGTTCAGGCTTTCCGTTATAACATCGTTATAACGGAAAGAAACGGAATCCCTAGGACGGACATCAAAACGGACACCTTTAAGAGGCATTCCGTTTTGATCCGTCATAATAGAAGCCTATGGCCCTGCATAACGGATCCGTCTGGATGCCGTTATGCTGGACGGAAAACAAAGTCCTGTCGACAGTCCGTCCTAGGGATTCCGTTTCTTTCCGTTATAACGATGTTATAACGGAAAGACTGAACGGAAGCCCTAACGGTGATGTGAATGCACCCTTACAGGGATGATTTATAACAGGAGAGAACTACAACCCTCAGCATGTCCAGGTTGTTATTACAGGATGTCAGAGTATATTTCAGGGAGGGGGTATAAGAGGACAAGACTAAAACTCCCAAAATGCCCAAGCCGTTATTATAGAATATCTGAGGACAATTCAGAGAGGAGAGGACTACAACTTTTAAGGTTTCTCAGGTTCGCCACTTTTCCACTGCTGAATTCCGCCATCGCCTGCACTGATCACATGACAGTGACATCACAGGTCCTCATTTCTCCTCTCCACTGCTGATCTCTGTCTCCACCTGCACTGATCAGATGATGGTGACATCATCACAGGTCCTCACTTCTCCTCTCCACTGCTGATCTCTGTCTCCACCTGACTGATCAGATGGTGACATCATCACAGTCCTCATTCTCCTCTTCACTGCTGATCTCCGCCTCCACCTGGAGTGATCACATGATGGTGACATCATAAGAGGTTCTTTAGCTCTTGCATTGTAGCAGATTATAGTGCCCACCTGGGGGTGCCCTGCTCACCTCGAGATTCCTGGACATTTTTGGCAGTTTATAAACCCCAGCTGGACAATGTTTTAGTTCTCAGAAACAGGACATGTCCAGGAAAAAGAGGACGTATGGCATAGGGCTCATGCCATCAATTCTCTGGAGACAGGTCTCCTGCACAGGTCCTTGCCAAAATCATAAACGGATGCACAAGCCCAGCCAAGGTTTCCGAGTGAAGTTAGGATGAATTTACATTGCTGTCTATATCAGAGATCTCCGCCAAGAGGATTTCTCACATTATGCCTCTGATGGATGCCTCCGATATGTGCCGCTAAATAGCAGCATATGACTCCCATAGGCTCCCATGTTAACAGAACGTATACCCTGCAATATATGTGTCTGGAATAACATAGTAGACTAGGCTATACCATACAGCAGAAATAAAGGTACTCGGCCCACGGTGGCCCTAAGGACACTCTTTTGATCTCCACCAAGAAAACTCAATGTGAATGTAGCCTTAGAAGTATCAATATGTAAAACCTCCAGAACTTCAGGAACTTTTCGAGTGAACGTCCCCTTGAAGTAGCTTTGTCGCGTCGCTTTTATGGGATTTTTCATCATGATTATGTGATAACCATGTTTGACTCTTCTGGAACTTTTCTTGTGACCTGTGCAAAATAATACCTCTGCTCTTCTTACGCTCTGCACATTAGTTCTGCTTATCCTCACACCCCAGCAGCTTGGTGAAGGAACGCAGGTAGTTTCAATGTAATGCGCTCCCCTTCTTTGCAAACAAAAGAGAGGATAAAACACACACAAACCCCCTCTGGTCTCCTGAGACGTCTGTTCAAGCAATGTCTTGATTCCCCATGAAATGTGCTGGGGAATCTTCTTTTAGGATTTGTATTGGGCAACTCTTCTGTTATTCCTCCTGGAAACGCAGATTGACATGCCATTAGGCTGGGGATACATGGTGATCTTGGCAGCGCCACCCGCAAGGGAAGGTTCTTTCTGCGGTGATGTTTGCGCTTACTGCCCCACAAATTGTGCTGTATACTATACAATCATATAGGCTGCTCCCTCTCCCCTCTCACAGCATATAGTATTGCAGAAAGGATAGCGAGAAGCTGCAGCCACAACTCCCCTAACCCCCACCTTTCATGAAAAGTAACAAGGCTGGGGCTACACCAAATTGGCCACAATACCTGTTAGGTTATATGACCAGCAAACGCTATGTAGCACTTCAGCCATTACATTGAATAGAGTGACAGTTATGGCAACTGGTAAGTTGAGCCAGAAACCCAGTTCAATGGCTGCTGTACTACAAAGTGATTGCTGAGACGGGTATCGTGGCCAAGATCGCCTGGTGCAGCCTTAGAACAGTAGCCTCTTTGTTTCTTTCCATGAAAGGTGGTTAGGGGAGTTGTGGCTGCAGCTTCTCTCTCTCTGCTTTCTGTGCGACTACATGCTGTGAGAGGGGAGTCGAGGGAGTAGCTTTATGGAGTCTGTACACTACACTTGTTACCACCCTTTGGTGTAGACTGCTAGCAATTCAATCATAACCTCTAGCCGGAATAATAAAGGAATGGCACAACATAGAGTCATAAGAATATATGCTCCTTAAAGAGGACCTGTCCCCTATGTTGTGCCATTCTTTTATTATTCCTGCTAGAAGTTATGAATGAATTGCTAGCAGTCTGCAGTAAGGGTACAGAGGAGAGGTAACCAGTTGGGGGTGTGTACCTGCACAGACTCACTCTATCCAATCAGTGCTGCCATTTTCAGACTATGCAGGTACACCCCCCCAACTTGTTACCACCCCCGTGTACCCTTACTGCAGACTGCTAGCAATTCATTCATAACTTCTGGTAGAAATAATAAAGGAACAGCACAACATAGTGCCATAAGAATATATGCTCCTTAAAGAGGACCTGTCCCCTCTCCTGACATGCCTGCTTTAATAGCTTCATGCATTCCCTGTGTAATAACAATTCTGGAACATCTATTCTTATGTCTGTATGTTGTGCCATTCCTTTATTATTTCTACTAGAAGTTATGAATGAATTGCTAGCAGTCTGCAATAAGGGTATAGAGATTGGTGGTAATCAGTTGGGGGTGTGCCCCTGCACAGACTCACTCTATCCAATCAGTGCTGCCATTTTCAGACTAGGCAGGCACCCCCCCCCAACTTGTTACCTCCCCTCTGTACCCTTACTGCAGACTACTAGCAATTCATTCATAACTTCTAGTAGAAATAATGAAGGAATGGTACAACATAGAGCCATAACAATAGATGCTCCTTAAAGAGGACCTGTACCCTCTCCTGACATGCCTGCTTTAATATTTTTATGCATTCCCCATGTAATAACAAGTCTGGAACATCCATTCTTATGTCTGTATGTTGTACCATTCATTTATTATTCCTGCTATAAGTTATGAAGGAATTGCTAGCAGTCTGCAGTAAGGGTACAGAGGGGAGGTAACCAGTTGGGGGTGTGTACCTGCACAGTCTGAACATGGCAGCACTGATTGGATAGAGTCAGTCTGTGCAGGGACACCCCCCCCCCCCAACTTGTTACCACTCCTTACTGCAGACTGCTAGCAATTAATTCATAACTTCTGGCAGGAATAATAAAGGAATGGCACAACATAGAGACATAAGAATAGAGGTTCCAGAATTATTATTACATGGGGATGCTTGTAGCTATTAAAACAGGCATGTCAGGAGAGGGGGCAGGTCCTCGATGTAGAGAAGAATGTTCCCATTCATTGACAGCAAGCATAGATCTTGAAAAAGGTGAACAACTGAAGCACAAAGTATATTAGAAAGTTGCAGAACTTTTCATTATACAGTAAAGTCCTTGCTGTCCTGGGGTCACCGATAATAAATTGGTTAACCCTGGTATTTTAACGGCCCGTTTTTTTAAAATTTTTTTTAATTTTGTGCCATTAAACTGATTTTATATAGATCCTTGTTTTACAGGGTGCCTGCTGCAATAAAGCACAATTGTCTCTATCCATGAGGCCCCAGTCCGAGGAACGGAAGGTGCGATAAGATTTAAGGGGAAATATCAGGGAAAGTTTCATGGCAGCTGTATGCAAAATACTCCTCCATGGTTCAAAGTCTCAAGCAGTCTTGTAACTCGAGCAGCTACTTTAAACTAGCGGGGTTACAGTACCTTTTATTGCTGACAAGCCTGTCTTTTTGACTTAGCTGCTTTTCTGGTGTCAGACATACTGACTCCACTTAATAAACTCACGTATGGAGCAGCATTCTTAAAGGAACAGCGACACACAAGCCAGTTATTTTAGCGGATTTGGAACAGCGCGGATCCAGCAGTCACAATGGATTTGCTGCGGTCAGTGGTTTATTTGGCAGCGACGTCTCCGTTGGCAGATGGAAATATAAATTAAAATGTACTTGTCTTGGAAAGAATAGCTTTGTAAGAAAAGATTACCTTTCATGTAATCAAAGCGTGCGCTGTTCTTGGGGACGTCGGTGAATCGAGTACATTACTGTTACTGTGCGATTGAAAAGGCTTTTTTTTTTTTTTTTTTTTTTTTACGCCCAGAAACAAAGTGCGCGACTATTGCCAAGATACATTAGCTCATAGTTAATTACCACGTAACTACTTAAATCACCACGGTGGATGTTCGCAGCACAATAGTGCCCCCCCCTCTACGTTTGGCGATGTCTTCTGTGAAGGAGAGCAGTAAATCAGGGGATGGGTGTCATTGATTAACACTGGGATTACAGAACATAGGGTCACCTCAGGTAGGACGGAGTTAGCAATGCGTTTCGGTGATTTAAAATGTATCAATATGGTTTATTTGCAGAGGGTTGGAATATCACGCAGCCTCATGAGAACTTCCTGTGAGATTAGCCCTGACAACAGGTCTCTAAATATGGTACCAGCATACGTACCTCCAAACTTTCAAAGAACACTGAAAGAGACAGAACCTGTGGCGGGCACAGGACTATACCGCCTCAGTGACCCACATAGTATGCCTTTTCAGTGCTCCCTTACAATGCCCCTTTTAGGAAGCTTCTTTATCGCCCCTCACAATAGTGATGCCCCCTTAGTGTCCCTAAGCAATAATGATGCTCCTTTAGTGATCCTTTACAATAGTGATGCCCCTTTCACAATAGTGATTCTGCTTAATGCCCCCTCACAATAGTGATATCTCATTTATTTCAGTAATTCCCCCTTCACAATAGGGATTCCCCCTTAATACCTCCTCATTATGATGCCTTTTTATAACCCCTTCATAATAGTGATGCCCCTATAGTGGCCCTTCACACTAGTAATGCCTGCTTCACAGTAGTGATGCCTTCTTTGTGCCCCCTCACAACAGTATCACTATTGTGCCTCCTGTGTGTCCCCTCACAATAGTGATGTCTTCCTTAGTGCCCTTCACAACAGTGATGCCCCCCTTAGTGCCCCTTCACAACATGATGCCCCCTTAGTGCCCCTCAATAATAGTGATGTCTCCTTAGCCCCCTCACAATAGTGATGCCCCCCTTAATGTCTCCTCACAATAATGATGCCTTCTTGTCACCTCTCACAATAGTGATGTCCATATAGTGCCCCTTCACACTAGTAATGCCCCCTTAACAATTGTGATGCCTCGTTTGTCTCCCCTCATAATAGTGATACCCCTTAGTGCCCCTTCATGTGATGTTCGCTGAGTGCCCCTTCATAATAATGATGCTACTTATGATAGTATTCCCCTTTTACCGTAATGATGGCTCCTTATTGACTCCTCACAATAGTGATGTGTCTTAACTAAGTATCCCTTCACACTAGTAATGCCCCCTCACAATAGTGATGTCCATATAGTGCCCCTTTACACTAGTAATGCCCCATTCACAATTGTGATGCCTCCTTTGTCCCCTCACAATAGTGAAGCCCCCTTAGTGCCCCTTCATGTGATGCTCTCTTAGTGCCCCCCCCCCACAATAATGATGCTACTTATGATAGTAATTCCCCTTTTACATTAATGATGGCCCCTTAGTTAAGATGCATCACTATTGTGAGGAGTCACTAAGTATCCCTTCACACTAGTAATGCCCCATTCACATGATGCCCTTTTAGTTTTATAAAAATAATAAAAGTAATACTTACGTAGCCCCATTCTCACAATGAACGCATGACATCAACTCCAGATTGTGCTGTCTCTGGTTCAGCACCACATGTGCGATGACATCACTTCATCATGGCTGTATGCGGTGGAGATCACAGGTTGAATGGTGGAGCAGGGAGATGCAGCAGCCGCCCAAAGACCAGGCACTGGAGACAGGGAGGCATGTGTATGTAATATCCCTCTCTGCACCTGAGAAACTTACCGAGGCTCCTAACCCCTTTAACGACCATGGTCCTAACTTTTTTTTATTTGTTGGGCTACCAGAATACTTTTTTCAACTTTTTTTTTTCTGCGACACACATAACACCTTTTTTTCTTTTTTGTTTTATTTGGGGTAAGCAGTTAGTAAAAAAAAAAAAAAAAATCAAATTATATTTCTCTATACTTTAAATTTTCAACACCAAAATATAATATGTATAGTTTTAGTTAAACAGGACAGAGGTAGTGATGGTTTAGGTTGGTGTGTTTTTTGTTTTCTACTTTTATTTTCTAATTTATTATCTTGTGCTTATATATATATATCTTAATAATATAAAAATGAGTTTCTGTCTGTCTGTCTGTTCTCTATGCGCGACCAAACTACAGGACCGATTTTCACCAAATTCGGCACACAGGTACATCAGGTGTCCGGGAAGGTTTTAGACCAGGTCTCATCTCTCTAGGACGTACCGTTCCCGAGATATTCCCAAAATATGATCTCCATTAGCCAACATTACAACCTGGAGCTTTGGTTTTAAACTCCAACTGCCATTCTCTGCAAAGCCACACAGGGAGGGCAGGTTTCCATAACAACCAGGTAATTATCAGCAGCTGAAGATCTCATCCATTTCTATTTACTGACACTGTTAAAGGTATTCCGGTTACCATAAATATAACTTATGTGTTTTTCTATTACTACAGTTCAGTAGTAATAAAAGATGTTTTCCTCCACTGCTGCCTATTGCGTGGGCTCATAAATAAGCATGGTATTGACCTTTAATTCAGGCCACCCTAAAAGAAGTACTTAAAACCCCCGCCCCAGGTCTCACTAAGCCACACACCCCAACTCTGTCAGACCACACCCCCTTTCACTCCGCAGCCAACAGAGATTGAAAAAATAAAGGTAAAAAATCAACTTCTGTCAGCTGCAGGGATGGGTGGGAGGTTGACTTTCTTTCTGCAACAACACACACAAACATTAAATAAATAGATTAAATCCACCCATGCGAAGCGTCTTGCTAATCCACGCCCCCGACTCTGTCAGGTCACGCCCCCTCCCACACCGCAGCCAACGGGAATTGAAAAAATGAAGGTAAAAATAAACTTCTGTTTGCTGCAGGGGTGGGAGGGTGAATTTCTCTCTGCAACGACACACAAAAATTTTAGATAAAATAGACTAATTATAGACTACAACTGTTCGAATCGTCTTGCTAAGTCACGCCCCCAACTCTGTCAGACCACGCCCCCTCTCACTCTGCCAGCCATTCTGCAACGACACACAGAAACATTAAATGAAATAGATTAAATCACCTATGCGAAGCGCTTTGTTAAGCCACGCCCCCAACTGTGTCAGGTCACGCCCCCTCCTACTCCGCAGCCAACAGGGATTGAAAAAATTAAGGGAAAAATAAACTTCTGTCAGCTGCAGGGGTGGGAGGGTGAATTTCTCTCTGCAATGACACACAAAATTTTAGATGAAATAGACTAATTTCAGACTACAACCGTTCGAAGCATCTTGCTAAGCCAGGCCCCCAACTCTGCCAGGCCACGCCCCCTCCCACTCCGTAGGCAATGGGGATTGAAAAAAATCAGCTGCAGGGGTGGGAGGGTGAATTTCTCTCTGCAATGACACACAAAAATCGTAGATGAAATTGACTAATTTTAGACTACGACCATTCAGTACTAATAAAAGATGTTTTTTTCCACTGCTACCCATTGCGGGTCCCATAAATTACCATGTCATCGACCTGTAATTCATGCCACTCTGACCCCCACCCCAGATCTCGCGAAACCACGCCCCCTCCCACTCCATCAGGCCACGCCCCCTCCCACTCCGCAGCCAACGGGGATTGAAAAAAATGAAGGTAAAAATCAACTTCTGTCAGCTGCAGGGGTGGGAGGGAGGTTGGATTTCTTTCTGCAACAACATACAAAAACATTAAATGAAATAGATTAAATATACCCGTGCAAAGCAATGTTTTCTTCCACTGTTACCCATGGCGTGTCCTCATAAATTACCATGGCAT
Organism: Rhinella marina; assembly: GCA_900303285.1. Classification (NCBI taxonomy): domain Eukaryota; kingdom Metazoa; phylum Chordata; class Amphibia; order Anura; family Bufonidae; genus Rhinella; species Rhinella marina. Next base: position 35,511 of record ONZH01019935.1, read on the forward strand.
CGACCTGTAATTCTGGCCACCATCAAAAGAAGGACTTAAAACCCTGCCCTAGGTCTTTCAATGTCACGCCCCCGACTCAGTCAGGCCATCACCCCTCCCACTCCGCAGCCAATGGAGATTGAACAATTGAAGGTAAAAATCAACATCTGTCAGCTGCAGGGATGGGAGGGAGGATGACTTTCTCTCTGCAATGACACACAGAAACATTAAATGAAATAGATAAAATATACCCGCGCAAAGCAATGTTTTCTTCCACTGCTACCCATTGTGTTTCTTCAAATTACCATGGCATTAACCTATAATTCAGGCCACCCTGAAATGAAGGACTTAACCCCCCCCCCCCGTGTCCCATTAAACCACACCCCCTCCCACTAGGGGATTGAAAAAATGAAGGTAAAAATCACCTCCTGTCAGCTGCATTGACTTTCTCTCTGCAACGACACACAGAAACATTAAATGAAATAGATGAAATATACCCAGGCGAAGCCGGGTCTTTCTGCTAGTATATATATATATATATATATATATATATATATATATGATGGGGCACATTTATCAATAATGGAGTAATTTGCGCAAAAAAAAATACTAACATTACAAATCAAAAGTGTTGACTTGTTTCACTTCATATCACAAGGTGAACACCACTTTTAAAATGTGACTTTTTAAAATATAAACTTGATTATCTGCCAATTTCTCTTAATTTGCGAAATTTTAATGCCAGTAGTACTAAAATGCGACCTGAAATGCACAATTTCAGCCAACCCTTGCGACTTTTGAAACATATTTGTGACTTTTGAGGCATGTTTGTGCCATTACCACTGGTAAATTGCGACTTTTGTCTCAGACTCGGGATTTTTTTATTGTTTCCTGACAAAACCCTGCTGTTTAGCTCATTTATATCAGATAAAAATAAATCCGTCCTGTTTTATTACTTACCTATCATTTGTTCCCATGGCGAGTTTTTTTTTCTTTTTATAAATGCGACTTTTTGACAAAAAGTTGCATCTTTGTGCCATAAGTGCGACTCTTCACACAAAACATCACCACATAAGCCAACTTAATTGTTCACAAAAAATGGAGCCATTTCTGCCTATAAGAGGATGATAAATGAGGCGTCAATGATAGCTCCGTCCACTTTGACATTTATAACTAATTTTTGGAGTGATGCATTCTTTATGATGAAAATTCTGATATATTGATATACTTGATATAAATCAAAACGCCGTTCTTTTTGGTGCATTTAACGCCATAATTCAGGTGCAACATGCTTAGTAAATATCCCCCAATATGTTTTCCAAGCGGTCATAAAAGGAAGGATAAATGTCTGATCACTAAGGAATCTGAATAGATGTCCCGTGTGCTGACCACTGTCCATTAGGCCTCCTGCGCACGAGCATGTCCGTTTTGCGGTCCATAAGTCGCGGACCCGCAAAACACTGATGCGGTCTGTGTGCATCCCGCACTTTTTGTAGGTCCCATTGTAGAAATGCCTATTCTTGTCCACAACATGGACAAGGATAGGACATGACCTAACAGATGTGGACAGAATATGGGTGACATCCAGGTGCTGTCTGCAATTTTTGTGGCCCCATAGAAATAAATGTCTGCATTTGATCCTCAAAAAATGCGGACCAGATGTGGGACGAAAATATGGTCGTGTGCATGAGGTCTTAGACAATGAATGGATTGGCAGTGTACATACTTGCCTGCACTCTAATCAAGCTCCTTATCACTGCGGGGCTGTAGTGCGGAGGAACGGGGGACCCCTGCCCTCTTGATGAGTGGGGGACCCACCAGTCGTATGCCCAGTGATCAGACATTTATCACCTATTATCTAAATATGTAATTTATTTTAGTATTATTTCATGATTTTGCAGTGAGGTCCACAACTACCACTCTGATCCTCCCTTCTGCTCTCCTCTGAGTCGCACTAATACTAAAGAAGTTGTCTCATCAGAGTCATCCCCTTCCTGAATCAAGCTAAGCAGATTTTGCCTCAAAGGGAAATACAGTGCTACAAGGTGGCCACACACATGGACGTCTTGAGTCCTCTAGAACAGGAGCTGCTCATACGAAGGGGCTTTCTGTTCTCGCTCAAGAAGAGTCCCATTAAGGGACCACCCACTATAATGTCCATATGCTCTAACAGGGCACATGGACAGGGGTTATCTTTATTAACAACCCCTTTAAGAAGCTTCTGTTGAATCCAACTTAAAGGGGTTGTCCGAGTTATGAAAAAAAATATATAGTACCTTAAATCTGATGGGCAGCAATATATAACTAAGTTAAGCAAGTTTTAGGCAAAAAAAAATCTATATTTGCAGATTTCCCTGGTTCTCTTCTGGTCTTTGTTTACCTGCAGTAACAACAATCTCTGCCCCTCCCCCTGCTCTGCTCTGCAAATGCTGCCCTGAGTGACATGTCTGCTGGGATACTCAGCAGCATGTTGTAAGTGTAGGACTACAAGTCCCAGCTGTACAATAACACTGCTGATACACACAGGATCTTCCCCCTACCTTCTTTGTTCTTTGCATCTCCTCCAGATCAGTTCCAGTGTCAGCTTTGTGTCTGTAGGGTGAGGAGGGCAGATTCTGTGTCTCTTTACATCTGCAGCTGCTGAAGGGGTTAATGTTTTATCTGAAAGAGTCCAGGGAGAGCAGATAGCAGCAGCGGCAGAGCTGGGGGGGATTGTGGCCAGCACAGTGACGTTTCGTGTACAGGCTCTGTGCACGAATACAAGATTAGCAGGGAGGCAAGCTGACATCACAGGTCATGTGACCCTCATTGAAACCTGAGAAACCAGCAGCTTTAGAAGCAGAAAGTGCTGGTAAAGCTGTTATATTTGACTAGTTAGAAACATACAAAGGACAAAAAAATAACTCGGAAAACCCCTTTAAGTCTTTTTTCTTCTATAAAACAAGGAGCATCTTTGTCAATAAGGTAACTGCGTTCTAATTTTCTCAAAGAAGAGAAGCATTTTGCTATTCCTCCTGAAATCCAGGAAGTAGCAATGAATATACCTCTGTATTGTGACTAGTAAGTGAACAGCACGGCTTCTTTGCCCCAATTCTGAATAAGCTGCTTTCCCCGGGACTCACTTCAAAAATGTTGACTTCAAGAAGAAGGAAAGTTTCAGAAAGTTCCTTCTGGGACATGCCTTCCGGATGGGACAGTTTAATCTTCAATTAATCTCACTATAACCGTGGGCCAAAATGGCTTACAAAGAAGTCTATAATGGTTGACCAAGAGGAAGTGGAGCATGAAGGAACAGAAAGGAGACAAATCGAAATGTACATTTTGCACAGTCTGAACTTTTACCTGTGAGGGAATACATAGATGGAACATTGAATATGTCACAAACCACAAACCATAACATTTTCATTGATTCAAAATCTTGGACTCCAGGTCAGTGTTGGGATAGCCATGAAGGAAACAATAGACACAGACTAAAAAGTTACAACCTGCCTCTAGTTAACTTTCCATAAATGAAGAGTACAGGTGAATATAGGAAACTGTATAATATATCTTGTTAAAGAAAAATGCTTCAAGCTTCTTTTATCAGCCTGCTACTCTCTTTCCGATTTTTAACATTGACATCTATGGAGAGATAAGGGGGAAGGTGGAGTCTGCTGGATGAAAGACACACAAACTGCAGTTTCTTAACTCTGCTACTCTTCGCAATTCTGACTCTAGTCTAGTTGGATACAACTCTATCACTGTTCAGAGAGAGGTAATAAATCACTTACTAGCTGGCCGCGATATCTTTATCCCTTCTCAATCTTTATCCCACACACTTCGGTGTGTGAAGCTGGAGACTAGAGCTACTAGACATAAGAGCCTGATAGAGGAGAAAAGTAGTCTGAGAAGCTGAGAAGGAAGAATAACTCTTTAATGAAATATGTTACAAAGTTTCTGATATTCATCTGTATTATTAAAACTGGAAGTACACTTTAAAGGGGTTCTCCAAGTTATTTTTATTGATGATCTATCCTCAGGATAGGTCATCAATATCAGATCAGCGGGGGTCTAACACCCAGCACTGCCGCCAATCAGCTGGTTAAAGAGAAGGACGAACGCCGTGCCAGTGCAGCCTTCCCTTCATTGTTAACCTGCTTGCCATTGCAATCGCAGCTACAAGAAGCTGTCCCATTCATTTCAATGGGAAGGCTCGTTCTCATACACTTTAATAGGAACGAGTCGTCCCATTTATCCTGCTCACTGCTGCGGTTGCAAAGGCGAGCAGGTTAACAATGAAGGGAAGGTTGCACTGGCAAGGCGTTCGTCCTTCTCTTCAACCAGCTGATTGGCGGCAGTGTTGGGTGTTAGACTCCCGCTGATCTGATATTGATGACCTGTCCTTAGGATAGGTCATCAAAAAAAATAACTTGGAGAACCCCTTTAAGATATTTGTAAGTTTACACAGAATGGAAATATGAGATGGTCTCTTGGGATGTTTGTCAGAATACATGTGTCTTCATTCTTAATATTGAAATGCTTGATATGTTTTGATCATATAGTCACGCATTTAAATCATGGCATGAGTTAAGAAAGTCTAAAGGTTGAAAACCCATTCTTAAAAGGAAAATCTCTCACAGGCTTATCAGCCATGATGAAATCTAAAACACCTGATCCTTCTTTCTCCCAACATCTGCCATTGATAGACAAGAAATCCTTATAAGCATTTGATGGTTGGCATGTCCAACCAAAATCATCAGGTTTGTTGACATTAATCTATTGTATATGGCCATGAAGTACTGAAGTTTTATCTACTGTACTTTTTATATACTGGGGCACCTCTCTTCTATGGCAGTCTGCCCTTTTAGGAGCAATGCTTAGAGGAATGGAGTGTCACCCAGGATGGTGTTGTCTTTGGTTGTCCATGGAAGGCCAAGCTACCCTTAGACCTCATTGGATAAATACCCTTAGACTTTCTGAAGTCCAATAGTTTGTCCAAATCACACATCTCTAGGACTTTGATTGAAGGTCTGGGGCTAGAAGGTCGCATAGTACAAATTATCACTGTACTATAAGTTGAGAAAGGGGGGCTGGCTCTTCTTAAGGAGACCAACTGTGTATGGAGATTCAGTGGCAATACTTTACGGCAAAATAATAAGCCAAGAGGTATCTTCCAAGGAAAGTGTCACGGGGGAGACAAGGGAAGGTGTGCCCTGTACTTGAAACCCCCCTTCTTTCCCTACCTACTTGCCTCAAACGGCCCTAGGCGGCCGCGGACAACCACGAAGACGTTCCCTATACTGGGTAAGTGCAGAGGGAGGGAAAGGGAACACAGGGAGAGACAAAACACAGACGGAACAAACACAATGATAGAGTAGTCAGCAAGCCGGGTCAAACACAGGAGATAGCGTAAATACCAGGGGTCAAGAGAAGAGAGGTCCAAGTCCAAGTCCAAAGTCAGAGTCCAAATAGCAAATCCAAAACACAAGGTCGCACAAGCACTGATCAAAAGTATAAACTAATCACAGGCATCTGAGTGAGGCAGTTGCCATCTTTAAATAGCCCGCCCAGGATCATGTGATGTGGCCAGCATCACATGACCTGAGGCGGAGCAAGCTGTCCAAACAATATGTAAAGTAGCCATGTGGTGTGATCAGCACCACATGGCTAAACCCAAACAGAGAATTAACTCATGAAGTGCTGGCTGGCAAGACCAGCACTTCAATTCCCTATTGCTCGTCTCCAGGGGGGCGGAGAGGTCCGGCGATGTGGTGCAGAGGGAGCGCGACGCCGACCTCGCGTGACAGAAAGAGAACCATCGAGCTAGCGCCACCTTTTGAAAATGACTTCCTACACGTTAAAGCCTGACGTTTGACAAGCCTTAGGACATGACAAGGAAAATAGCCAAGCCAAATATCCATCCGTAGACAGCTGTTTCAGGGTTTTTGCCCCTCATCACTGCAGAATGAGATGCCTTGGATTAAGATATTTTTTTTTTTTTTGGGGGGGGGGGGATTACTGGCTATTCTTAAGGACACCAGCTCTTTGTATATTAGTTTCCCATGGAGCCACAAAGTATCCGTACACAGCTGGTTTCCTTAAGGAGAGCCAGTACCCCACAAAGCTTCATTCAAGGCATCTCACTCAGCCAACCAACATCCTTCTCTGTACGGATGAGGGGCATGCACCCCGAAACAGCTGTCTGCAAGATGGATATTTTTCCTTATCATGTCGGGCTTTGACTCATAGACAACCATTTCCAAAAGATAATGAGGTGGTTCTCTTTCCATGGGAGATACTTTGTTTCACACTGTAAAATAACAAGAGTAGAAAGTTCTTCAGACTCTATACATCGATGGATGAGGAACACCATTAACTATAGCCACCAAGACCAGGTGGTCTACATATTTGAATATGTGGTCAAGTCAAGTGTCATTCCTAATACAATCTTTTTGCATGGTCTCCCCATTAATCCTGTGGATCCCCACCTCGAGGATGAGTTGTGGATTGTAACCCAAGCCAATGAACTTTTCAGAATGAATTGCTCTCCAGGCATTAGGTTTCCAGGAAATGAATATACTGTACTTTCCAATCAACACGTACAAAACCAACTCCAGCTAAATCGACGCCATCTACTAAGTTATTATGGCGCTTTTACGGTACAGTGAATGTAAATGTCAAGTGTGAAATAAAACAATAATCTCCTCCTGGCAACGTTGTGTTATCCTGGAAGTAGCCGTGCGGTCGGCGTTACATAATTACAAGCTTTGCGCTACAAGGTAGAAATTGTTAATACGTTTCTAACACAGGTTTACATTACCTACATGGATCTTCAATTTGTAATAACATCCCCTGCACTGAACCTTATTGACTTGTGCGTCTTGCAGGAAGAAAAAGAGCTTTGTTCATTGTTTGGAGAGAAAATGCCTAAAGCCTTCAATAGAAAACCACACAATCATTAGCCAAGCCACTTCCAGCTTCTCCATTGTGGCTGTTTGCCAACATTCCCCAGCAGGTGTCAAATAGCATTAGACAGGCATAAGGACACAAAGGAGAGAACCTGCCCAGCCGCCCGCCACGGCCTAAGTCCCCTGTAGTATCCTTCACTTTGGCTGCAGTATCACTTAAAGGGGTTTTCTATGATTAGGATGCTTTTTAACAGATCTGCTCATTTAGTTACTTACCTCAGGTACATCTTTCCCAAGCTTATTATTTTTTCCGTTTGGACCCTCCTGACCAGTTTTTACCATAAAAACCAATCCCTCTGCTCTTTTTCCAACCTGTATGTAGCACTTTATGTTCCTGTATCCAACCAAACCCATGATGCACTTCTTCTTCCTCTGCCACAGCTCCAGCACCGCCCCTAACAATGTCCAGCTAGTTTATAGCTCCTCCCACCCAGCTAGTTAAATAGACACTCCCCTTGTACTCCCCTAACAATGTCCAGCTAGTTTATAGCTCCTCCCACCCAGCTAGTTAAATAGACACTCCCCTTGTACTCCCCCTAACAACACCCAGCTAGCTTATAGCTCCTCCCCCCAGATAGCTACATAGACACTCCCCTATCACTGCCCCTAGCAAGTTTATAGCTCCTCCCACCCTATTTTCATAGGCACATGGTCATGTGACCACAGGCCAGAACGAGAGATAAAGGTAAAAGTAATACATTACAAAATTACTGCTGCCTTCAAATTATTATTTTAAAGGGCATCTGTCAGCAGTTTTGCACCTATGACACTGGCTGACCTGTTACATGTGCGCTTGGCAGCTGAAGACATTTGTGTTGGTCCCATGTTCATATGTGCTCGTGTTGCTGAGAAAAATTATGTTTTATCATATGCAAATGAGCATCTAGGAGCAACGGGGGCGTTACCATTACTCCTTGAGGTTCTGCTTTCTCTGCAACTGCCGCGCCCTCTCCACTTTCATAGACAGGACCAGGCAGTGTATACATCATTATACCTGACTCTGTCAATTAAAGTGGACAGGGGATGCAGTATATTTTTATTTTGCCCTTTTCTCCAAAGCTTCCACTGCGGCATTGTCCACAAGTAGAGCTGATCAGGGTCTTCTAAGACCCTGCAGCTCTGCACTGCCCCCGAGACACCCAGTGATCACACGTTTGCTGGGTCCAATAGAGGAAGCGGCGTACCCTGTGGAGCCCCCAAAAATGAACGGAGCGGATGGTCAGGCATGTACGTGGCCACTCTGTTCATTTCTATGGGTGTTGTGGCGATTATTATTATTATTTAGAGGGGTTACACATACATAATATAAAAAATACACATGAAACTGGTACAGAGTTAACACTAGTTAACACTAGATCAAGAGCCACGTTACATGTATCTTCAGTGCACTTTTTCATTTTAGTACCCGGTGTGGCTCAACACCACCTGGCATACCTGATAGGGGCACATGTGCTAAAAATGGTTGGAGATCGAGCCTTAAAGGGCTTTTCCGGGATATTTTAACTGGTAACCTATCCCCTGATTAAAGATCAGTGGCGGTCCAACACCTGGCACTCCCACCAATCAGCTGTGTGAGAAGGCAATGGGATTTGCAGCAGAACCCCTTTAATACCATTGGGAAATCCCTGAAAATGTCTCCTGTGGACCAAACTCAAAGACGCTTTCCAAGTTCCACATGTTAACTGCTCTTTGAGTAGAATAAAGTTACTTCACCTTTACTATAAAAGTGACAAGTGTCTTACTACTGTCCTCTGAAGAACACACAAGATCTTGGGGACCTTGGTTGGGAAACACTGGTCTACAAAGTACCCAGTGATCTATGTCATATATAACACTTAGACAACCATGTCTAGACAACCGGTTCACCTACTGGTTTCTTGACCATGTCTAGACAACCAGTTCACCTTCTAGTTTCTTGACTTTAGGGAGGATCCCCTTTAAAAAATTTCTGATTTTGCCCCAATCTTTTTAGAACTCATGACTTCAGTGTTCATAGGCAGAGGTGCTAACCACTCCAACAATGATCGATGATATCTTTCAGCAAACCTTTCATCATCCAGTATAGGCCAATATTGAGAAATGTGGCATCCTTCTTGGTGCTGATCCATGCCAAATTGCCTGATTCTCGCTCAAGACAGGGAGCCCAGCATCGCCCCTCCGACCAATCTCTCTTCCCAGTAATTTGCAGATGATACATGTGCTTAGGTGTTGTCCTTTTCTGGTCCAACTACCCCTGATCCTGACCATAAAACCTACCAAGGCTCTACTTCCATGGTCTACAAAAAAGACCATACTCGTTAGCTGTAATGCACTTCATAGGTTCATTCTACAGAATATTAAGCGGAATTACATCTGATTACCTTCTGGATTATTGGAGTTTTACTGTATATTTCATTTGGCAGCTATAACCATACTGGAGCTTTACTTCCGGATAAGGAGGACAGAAGATAAAGCAGAATGGCTTAGTGCAGCAAGGTGTGAATGATCGACAATCACTTTCCACCAGGAAATCTTAGCCTTTGCTGGCCCTGTTCTTCTTCTATTATAATTCCACTTCTATTCAAATTTTACATTTTGGAAGAACCACAGGAACCGATGTGCTGATCTGTTAATCCTAAAAATACACACACAATTTGTGGGGCTTTTGGCTGTTGGCTACCTCCGAACACAGTGATGCAATAAGTTCTCAGATCCAATTATGGAGCAGATGGAGAGCATGTGTTGGTCTGTCTCCAGGAGCTACATCTCATAAAGGCTGGCCTGTCTGCTTCAATAACTTTAAAAGTGCACATCGTAATTGCAGTTTCCTCTCTCTTGAATAGGCTTTACACTCAACTTACAGGAAGGTACGGAGCATTTGTGCCCAGCTCGTGAACAAGACCCTCACGTGGAGAGGAGCCATTAATGGATTGCAATACCCAAGCTCCTTGAAGACCTGAAGACATATTTACGAAGAATCCAGGCCAAGAATAATGTACATATGTAGCAGAGCATTTAACTCTTTAAGGGTGCCTCATTCTTAGGGTACGGCCATATGGTCGGGTTTCCGTATGTAGTTTTGGAGGCCAAAATCAGGGGTCGATCATAAAAGGAGAGAAAGTATACAGGACTTTTTTGAATTTAGTCCTGTTTTCGACTTCCAAAACCCCATGGAGAAACCTAATGGTGAGGCTGCACCTTTACATTGTCATAACTCAATCTTAAAGGGGTTGTCTTATGCTTTCCAAGGTCAGAATGGGGCAGCTTCCAAGCTCCTCCATGGATTACACGGGCGACCATTCATTTAGAGTTAAGACTAGGGCTACACGGCGACTTTTGGCAGTGTAACATTAAAGGGGTTGTCCAGAATGAGAAAAACATGGCTGATTTCTTCAACCTGTCCACAGGTTGTATGTGGTATTACAGCTTAGCTCCATTCATTTCACTGAAGCAGAGCTGCAGTACCAGACATAACCTGTGGACAGTTGTGGTGCTGTTTCTGAAAGAATGCAGCTATATGTTTGTAATCCTTGTACAACCCCTTTAAAATGTTGCGCTGCCGGGCAAGGCATGAAGACTCAGCAGGGGTGGATTTCTGCCGATTGTCAGGCTGCAGCACCTTACGAGTCACAACACGACTACATTCACTTACATGAAGTGCAATGCAGCAGCACAACATTGCTATATGATGTCACTACATGGATTTGGTGCCCCTTCGTTCTCAGCAAAGATGAGTGCCACGGAGGTTCAACCACTGTGCTGCCTTCACATGGCTTGTTGTTAGGAGAGCTTGATTCATTAAAAGAGGAAAATCTGCATCTAAAAAAAGTCCTATTCACAGTACTAGAACATCACACACAAAGTGCTAAATACAAATACAACCTAAAACAGCAGCATAAATAGCATAAAAACTATAATGAAGACTTATCACAAAGATCCCGGATTTTAAATATTGTGACCGTATAGCAATATGAGAAATGGAGATTCCCTTTAAAAGGGGTTGTCTCATCTCAGATAATGGAGGCATATCGCTAGGATATGCCCCCATTGTCTGATAGAAGCGGATCCCACCGCTGGGACCTGCACCAATATTGAGAACGGAATTCCAAAAGTGGTGGAGGGTGCACTGCGCATGCGCAGCTGCCCTCCATTCAATTTCTACGAGCACTCGCTCGGCTATTTCCGTCGGTCCCGTAGAAGTGAATGGGAGCGGTGGCCAGTCATGCGCAGTGTACTCCCATTGACTTCTATGGGGAGAGCACTTGGTGGTGGCTGGACCGGAGTCCTTCAGCCACCACTTTGCAGGCTCTGTTCCGGGGGCGCGGGACCCCCACCTGTCAGACAATGGGGGCATATCCTAGTGATATGCCCCCATTGTCTGTGGTGAGACAACCCCTTTAATTGTTTTGTATCTATACATTCTGGATTCCTTAGATATCAGAAAATTCTAGAAATACTATAAGGGACTCATCTTGAAGCTCCTGAACTCTGGTACTGCTATAGGAGAATGCTTCATTTTCTAAATGCTTCATTCTGGAGAAAAAGTACTTTTAAACCATATTCAAATGAGCAGTGAAGTGCATCAAGGGCGTGCCCAAGCCACTCAGTGCACTCTGGCTCCTCCTGCTTCCTCTGCCAGCCCCTCGTTTTCATTCTTGATTGAGAGGGCCAGGCAAGATGAATATAAAAGAACCTGGATCTTTCAATCAAGAAGGAGGCTGACTGAGGAAACAGGAGACACAAGGGTGCACTGAGTAGCTTGGACCCACCCTCGTTGCACTTAACTACCCATTTGAATATGGATTAAAAGTCCTTTTTCTCCAGAATGAAGCAACAGATTGACAAGTGAAAGGTATCATTACGTTCAACTGAGCTAGCCCTACAAGGCACTGTGCCGGTTTATCAGTGAATTTCCCGGTGACACACTCCCTTTAAGATCTTTGCCTTTGATCTCATATATTTATTTTCTAATAATATTATTAATAATTTTACTAACAGCTGCCAGCTCCCCGGCAGTAATACTAGTGAATATCGTCTTTTATTAAATCCCCCCCCCCGCCTTTGATCTCCCCATATTGTGTATTGGAGGCTTTTTCATTGTAAGCTAAATGACCATATATCAGGAAAATAGACCAACAAGTCTGCCAAGTCCGGCAATTTTACAGCGAGATAAAAGAGACTAAGCTGTTGATTAAACTGTAATAGGCCCAATTATTGCGCTCACTGAAAGTGACATTGATGCGATTCAATAGCTGAACTCGAACTGACATCCACCCGGGGTATGTCACAGCTGCCCCTTTTCTCGGACCTCCATTCCTCGGTGTAAGGCTGGTCACAGCAATTGCAGCCCCCACAATTAATGCTGTCAATGGGGCACCGTCTGCCTGGCCTTGGTGTGTTAACAGGCGTGTCTGTCTGCATAGGCATGGGTTAACCCTTCTGCTAATGGAATTAAATTTAAGAATAAGGTCACATCGGACTAAAAATATTTCCATAGGTAGAAGACATGTTAAGGCCCCAAAAAAATTCAAAAAATGATAGCTTATATCCAGTGCTAAGTATACACATCTCAATCAAGAGGATACACGTATAAATTTGGGGGTTCTGTAACAAAAGTCAAAATAGATTCCCACCCCTGGGATCATAAAATGATGGCCCATCCGAGTAATGTGTCATCAGTTTACAAAATGGGAGTAGCTCTTTAACAAACTTTATTTGAAGGTGTTGTCCCAAAAAAATATTCTACATTTTTCAAAGCAGGACTTGGATCTGAATACTTTTGTAATTGCATGTAATTAAAATATATTATAAAACTTATCTGTATAGGGCCACCTGGTCTTTGTTCTTTTCTTTATTTGTCCGTCCACCTCACTAACCATCTCACTGAGGGGACGCACATGCTCAGTTTCATCCTTCAAGTGCTACACTGGGTTCCCCGGAGACCATTGAGGTGTCACGAGGTGTTGATGCTCTCCAATAGGGATGGTAAGGCTTGGTGCAGCCCCAATGGGAAATAAGTACAGACAGTCAGGTATTTTACTAAACCAGAGTGCTTCTTTACTGGAGGAACTCAAGTGCAAAACATACGGGCAAGGCACAGGACTGGCTTCTCCAGTCTCCTCTCTGGTGGTAGAAGGTTCTGTGCTTAGGAAAGGCCCAAGTTAGCTGTTTCTCTCTTTCTCAGAAGGCTGGTATCCTGGTGAAAGGGCTGGTGACTCGGGGTCTGTGACAGAGTATCCCCCTCTCAGCATCTTCTTCTGGTCACTTGTGCACTCTTGCAATGTCTATTCTGCTGAACAGTGGTGCCTATCGAGAGACAACTGTTCTATTTGTATACAGTTTCTAACTTATCTAGAACCTTCTAGTGGGAGGGATGAAGCTGGAGAAACACAGCTTAACAGAAACAATGTTGCAACGCTGCCATAGACTTGTATTGGGCCTCAGTACAAGTCAATGGGAATGACAACTTTTTCAGTTGTTAACAACAGTCTGAGGTAAACCAGACGTCTGACAGAGCTAAACCAGACAGGTCAAAAGTTCATTGTGTCTGGAGTTCCCCTCAAAACCTCAGCTCTGCATAGTCAGTCAGGGCACACCATACCTCCCAACTTTGTAAATGATCAAAGAGGGACATATTGTGTGGCTGCTGCAAATTTTTTCAGCACTAGGCCACGCCTCTAACTCTGCCCAAAACATACACCTAATCCCACCCAGTCCCCTAACTGCCCCACATAGTAATTATTCCCCAGTTAGGTGCCACCATTAATATGCCCAGCTGTGCCCCCAGTAATATGCCCATATTGGGCCCCCCTGTAATATCCCCACATTGTGCTCACCAGTAATGTTCTGCCCCCAGTAAAATGCCCACACCAGTTATATGTTGTGCCCCACAGAAAGTTAAAAAAATAAACACCACATACTTACCTTCTTCCTAGCAGCAGGATATCGGCTGGTCTAGTCTGGAGGGGGTGGAGGCAAGGCTGACTGCTGGCCGGCCTCGCCCCCCACCCAGATCACAGGTATGGAGAGTGGCAGGGGGGATGGGAGGGATGATGGATGAAGCAGTGAGCCGATGACAGCTCTCTGCTTCATCACAATACAGGACACAGGGACAGCTGCTAGAAACCAGAACATACCTCCCTGTACTGGGACAGCGGGACAGCCACTGCAATCCAGGACTGTCCCGCTGGATCCGGGACAGTTGGAAGGTATGGCACAGGCTGGAAATTCATAAAGTTTCTTAGCGTCAACAGTACACACTACGCAATTTCAGAAATACGGCCACCCTTAGCCTGAAAGCCAATAATGATCCATTTTTGCAACTCTGATAAATTGCCCCTTTTACCCATGACAGTAACTAGGGATATGTGAGCAGACAGCCTATCACACCTTATATACCCACCGAGCCAGCTCACCACACGTGATTACCTTCTTGAGCTACGCGCTGTTGACGTCTAAAGTAGGAAGTGGTCATAATAATGTGACTCGACTGTGTAGAAAGATTGTCATTTACTATATCATATCTGATATTTATTTTTACATACATCAGTCATGGCATGACCCCTTTAAATGTGAAAAATCATGAAAAACAGAGAAAATCCTCATAGGAATGTATCAGCAGTGTAACACCAGGTGGGATTTATTACAATGAAGCAAGGGTCACACAGCGATGGTGGAGACAGACACATCTGCTGCTTTTATGGCCAGTGCTGTCCTATGGTATTGTATTACCACAGACATAGGAATAAGTGGTTTCTCGGACATGACAGTTATAGGGACATTATGTAATTTATACACATTGATGTGTCACAATGGACAGTAAATTTGTGCCCTCCACTTACTCCTCCGAGGTATTACGTTACTGGAAATATTCATAATGGTTTTAGTAATGCAATGGGCAGAGAAAGATAAACTACCTCCACACCAGAAGAATGAGAGAAATGTGGCTGGATTTATGTAAGAGGAATATGGCAATGTGTAAGTGATTAAAGGGGAACTGTACACAATGGGTACAAGTCTTGGTGAGAGGAGTTTATTCTCAAATTTCTGAAGGTTTTTATCTATTTGGCCTTGGCTATGCAAAGACAGCACCATCATCCTGCTGTGTTACCTTAAAGGGGTTATCCAAGTTATAATTATTGATGACCTATCCTCAGGATAGGTCATCAATATCAGATCATCGGGGGTTTGACACCCGGCACCTCCGCCAATCAGCTGTGTGAAGAGAAGGCGTGTGTCGTGCCAGCGCTGCCTCCTCTTCATTGTTTACCTGCTCACCGTAACATATGTAGTGGTAAGCAGGTGTAATTACACCCAAGCCGTTCCATTGATTTCAATGGAATGACTCGTTCCTATACACTTGTATAAGAGCGATCTGACCCATTGAAATGAATGGGACGGTTAGGGGTAATTAAACTGCTCACCAATACGTATGTTAAGGCAAGCAGGTAAACAATGAAGAGGAGGCAGCGCTGGCACGGTGCACGCCTTCTCTTTAAACAGCTGATCAGCGGGGATGCCGGGTGTTGGACCCTCTCTTATTGCGTTCCTTTCCTTTTAACTAGTTAGTCATTTAATTTAATAAGAATTCTTCACCAGAAGTTTCACATGTAAATGTAGCACAGTGAGGAGGTTGCAAAAATGCAATGGGAATGTAACAAGTTTACATAATACATTGTAACAAAGGCCTCCATACTCCGCAATTACTGCAGCTATGCTCGTAACATTCCTGCGCAGGAACTGATTGTGACCATACACTCTGGTCTACCTGGACCACAAATAACTCTATGCAGAACTCCTGAAGCCTGACTCAATTTATCCTAAGGTTCCTCTTCCCCCATGTCAAAAAAGTCCAGGAAACTGAGATATGAAGAACTGTTGGGTGAGTTCTTCATCGGGTTGAAAAGTGCACTAATTTAGTACTGAACTGCAAAAGACACTCAATTGCCTCATTAGAAGAACATATTTAGCAACATTGTAGTTGGTAAATGCATGATGTGTAAGCTTGGGCCCCAGGAATGCCCCAAACCCACATGGGAACACCCACTTAAGCCCTGCCCATTTTCTGCTGAATTTGCCAGGACTGTCTCTGAAAATTTAGGCCAGCAACCGGGGAAGCACGCTGATGGGCTGGGTGAGAGAGATAGTGATGGAGAGCTTGAGGAAATCTGTGAGCAGTAGAGGTCAACAAAAACAGCAGTGGTAGAGCCTGGTTTTATACTAATATTGTCTCACCAATGGGGAGAGAAGAGTGTGAGAGAAGGAGAGAGCACAGTGGGGTCCACAGAGACATCTTCAAAGAAGCTGAGAGAGAGATGTGTGGGAATAAGGAAGATAAGATGCTGGAGGCCGAGAATTCCCTCTGCCAACGTGGAGTTGCAAGGAGCAAGTGGACCAGTGACAAATAGACTTGGAAAAAGTGCTGAAATAACTTGTGCAAGCTACATTGAAAAACTGTTATCACTTATTGTACTGTATATGTGTATGAACAGTCTCTTAATGTATAGGTAACAATACTGGTAACAGTGTCAATGACCACTACAGTGAAAGGAGAGGTTGGTTCCTTTATATCCTTTAAGAATTAGTCCTTTCTTATACCAGGTGCCCCTTTCCTTGTGTAGAACTGTGGAAGGTGCTCCGCACAGTCTCCCTTAGGCTGTACTTACCATTGGAGTTAGTGGCTTCCATCTGGTTAGGATGGAACCAGAAACCTCCTGTAAGGTATACAAGGTACGGTGTAACCAAGTGGAGACTGTATTGTGGAAAGCAATAATTGGGTCAAGTTTCTGCTGTTCCATGTTATACAAGTGATTCTCTTAAATAGATGGTATCCTTATTTCTTGGACTCAAACTGAGCAGGCTACGTTGTGTTCAAGGACCTCTCTCAAGTTTAGTTCCACAAATGTTGGTGGCGTCCATAATTGTATGTTTGCTTCTGTGGGGAGTCAGGAGGAATTCCTTGAGAAAATAGAGGCCTAGTGGTGACAAGGCCCTATAGAGGAAAAAGACCTGGTGTAGACTACACCCTGGTGCCATCCCATTTGAAATACCCAAGAGAGGCAGGTTGTGGTAGTAGGAAGCGTCCCTGAGACCTACAGCAACACAGTTAATTAACACATGAGCCATCAACCATCCTGGGTGCAACCCAACATTTCAGCCAGATGCTATCCCTTCACATACATGGGGTAGGGTTTATTCCATACATCTGAAACATCACTGATATTTGACAATTCATGAACAGTCCAATTTCTCGACCCAGCAAAATTTTTAACTCATCCCTGCTTGTAGTTCTAGTAGTACTATCATTGCACTTACAATGGGGTCCATTGGGGGTTCCATTTCGGCGTTTATTGAATTGACGGCATGCAGATTGGTAGCTGTGTTATACTCTTTCCTTGTTTTTAAAAGATTTACTTAAAGGGGTTGACCCCAGGTGAACAAACCATGCCTACATGACCTATTTCAAGGTAATGGATGTTATTGAAGTTGGACCACTGTCCATATGCCTTAGCCTTGTTCTTGGCCATTTGTACTATTTGGGGGAAATTATAGAGGTAGGTTAATTGGCCATATTCCCTAAGAAATATCAATATGATATAGGGGAAACTACTCTTTTGTGCATAGAGCTACTAGGAAGAAAGGCGTCTTAAAGGGGTTGTCCGGGTTCAAAACTGAATACCCATAATTTCACTGAGGCAGCCTGCCTGACAAGAACATCGGAGCATAACATGACCTTTAACCCCCTCACTGTTGGGTTGATCCCATCGAAATTGTTGTCAGAATCCAAACTGTCCAAAACTCCTATGTCTATCATTGAATTTAGTGTATTTGGCAGCATATGTTAGCTCGATACCTAGCAACCACGTAACTTCCTTTGTTGGTGACTACTATTTCAAATCATGTAGTTGTGTGGAGAAAAGTTGCCACAAGAAGGTCCATGTGCTCCTGCTGTTCTCCAAAGGTCCTTTCATTCAGGCAACTGGAAGCATGAGACAATGAGTCAAGAAAATATGAGAATTAATCAGGACGAAGAGGTTGAGATGGAGAAAGATGAAAGAATGATATGTTATGGGTATATTGCTAAGAAGTCTGGGTCTACCGGACATAGCCAAAATTTCACCCAGGCAGCCTGTCTGACAAGAGCATCAGAGCATGTCATGCTCCGATGCGCTCCCTTGCCCTGCGCTGGATCGCACAGGGAAAAGGCATTTTGTCAAGTTCCGGTGACGAACCGGGCTCTGCCAGGTGGGGGTTTCCGCCCAGCAGTGAGCCCAGTGACATCGCCGGAACTGATGGGCGGGCTGAAGTTTTCGCCCCGGCAGTGGGTTGTTAGTAAACAAGAAAGCCCTTGCCCTGCACAATCTAGCACAGGGCAAGGGAGCGTATCAGAGCATGACATGCTCCGATGCTCTTGTCAGGCAGGCTGCCTGGGTGAAATTATGGGTATGTCCGGGTTCAGCTCTGAACCCGGACAACCGCTTTAAATTGCAAGACTGGACATTGCCCATGGACAGACGTGGTGCTGTTGGCTGTTAAAAACAATCCCTTTCTTCTAACACTGGACAAACAGAATTATTGGTCACTGTGACCATTGAAATTTCCAGTGATATCATATGATTGAGGTCCCAGAGGTTCTGGTCAAAGATCTGGCACCAGTTTCCTAATTCCCGGTGGATGGAGCAACGTTGTTTGTAGGACATAGTTTACTATCATGACCAGAACTCTGAACTTGTCACGTCAGATAAAACTTTTCCCTAGAACTTTTCCCTAGAAACCATGTCCACAGTGACACGCTGTTTGCTGAAATAAGCTGGAAAAACACACAACAGCTGTAGCGGTGAGGCAGAAGACGTCCAGCGGACTCATACACAGAACACTTACTTTAGTGACAAGTGTTAGAGCTGGGAGAAAAATTACAAATAAAGTCACTTTCCATTGCAGGGACGATGATGGAAGGGGCTGATCAGGAGGACACAGTTCAACGCTATTAGTGAAATGTAAAAACAAACAGATTGTCAGTGATACAGGCAGACACCATCTATCTGGATCGGGGCTGTTACTTAATAAACAGTACTTTCTCAGAAGAGGTTTTCCGGGACTCAGATTGTTGGGAACACCCCCATGATCAGCTGTTTTGGGCAGTACCTGGCTCCAGAACCTATACAGGAGATGAAAGCTGTTATACCTGGCACAGTGGATAGATCCTTCTGCTCCTGGCTCTATCCACTGTATAATTTCCAGTGCCAGAAGTTTCCGTAAACAGCTGATGTTAGAGAGGCTGAGTCTGTCAGAAGCAAAGATGGACAATGGTCTACAAAAAAAATAAATGTGAAAAACTGAATAAAAAAAATTTGCTAAATAATTTCAGAAAAATTTTCAATGTAAAATATGGGTCTACAAGATTTGAAAATCATTGCATTCTGTTTTTATTTAAATTAATTTACATTTTACACAGCGTCCCAACTTTTTTGGAATATGGGTTGCATATATATATATATATATATAGTGTTATATAGTCTGAATACAGTATAGAAGAAAAAATGGTACATGCAGCACAGCGGTATTGAGGGGAATACGGAGTACCAACGGCTGAAGAGGCAATCCACCAACCAAAAACGATAACAAAAACAAATTCCATGGCACTTCCAATTAGAGTAAAAGCAAAATAGCGACGTTTCATCCCTCTCAATAGGACTTTTCTCAAGCAGTGTCACTCATTCTCATTCACTTTTTCTTCTCTGTTCTCCCAGACCGCCATGACAACTTCTTCAAGCCACAACTCATAGCTACAGAAGTTAATTAAGTAACTTTGGCTCCTTGCTTTCCCTGCACCTTCCTCATCATTCCCCCGCCTCTACACAAACTCATTATGCATAGTGTTCAAGATCTATTAGTGCCCCGGATGGTAAAAATACCAACCATGGTGCCTCACACAGTAATAATGCCCCCTTTAGGCCACACATAGTAAAAGGGCTCCTCTAGGTGCCCCCACACAGTAATAGTGCCTGAAATCCAAAAATCACCTAACTTTGTTCCCATGACAAGTGACTGGGTCTTTTTCTTGCCGTCTGCTCTACACAGTCAAGTACAGGTGGCACAATGGAGAGACTTCACTGCTGTGCCTGAGCCGGGACCCTAACTTTCTCATGGGACAGTGACCCATTGGATCTCTGCTATGTCTTCGTTTTCAGCTAGATGAGCTTTCTGAGAACATGGATACATCTGAAAGACCTGTTTGTGATTGAACCCCTGTGACTTCAGTTATTATGCCACATAGATTGATATATATGTCAAAGGTAGATATGTGATATACTGCCTGGCCAAAACAAGGATTTAAAGGAGTTCTCCGGGAATTAAGAAAATGAAGATACTTAAATATTACTTTATTATAAAAAAATAGACAGCGGCCATTTTATTTCCTCTAATCATTGCTCCCTAGACAAACAAACCATTATAACTAATGAAAGGTATTTGGGAATATATTTATAATAAAGAAATATTTAAGTATTTTCTTTTTCTTAATTTCCGGAGAACCCCTTTAAATAAGCAAAAGATAAGAGCCCCCTAGTTGGTCAGGTCTAGGTTCAACAATGTTATGTGCCCAAAGAACTACCTAAATATACTGAACGACCAGGTTATTCCATCATGGGATTTTTTCTTTCCTGGTGGCACGGGCATATGCCAAGATGACAATGCCAGGATTCATTGAGCTCAAATTGTGAAAGAGCATGAGACATCATTTTCACACATGGATTGGCCACCACAGAGTCCAGACCTGAACCCCATTGAGAATATTTGGGATGTTCTGGAGAAGACTTTGTGCAATGGTCCAAATCTCCTAATACAAAATCTCGGGGGATAATGAATCCAACACTGGACAGAAATAAATGTTGTGACATTGCAGAAGCTTGTAGAGACTAAAGAAGCTTGTAGAAATTGCAGAAGCTAAAGGTGGTCCAATGAAATATTAGAGTGTGTATAATTTTTTGGCCTGGCAGGATAGATAGATAGATAGATAGATAGATAGATAGATGAAAAATACTTATCGGCAGCACTGGAAAGCACAAGCAGAGGTGCACACCCAGGATCAGACCAAGATCAATATATATAGAGAAAAAATGGCAGCACTCTCCAAGTAAGTATAAAAAGTGACGGTCTTTATTACCCCATGTGGGAAAGCGACGTTTCGGCTCTGAACTGAGCCTTTCTCAAGCAAACAATGGTGATACAAAGCAAACATTTATACAAAAAAAATCAAGTGTGCGTAATCAACAATCATTTACATAATTAATCAACAATATACTCTGCAGTGAATTATAAACATGGTAATCCTCATAAAAATTCATATAGTGTTAATGTGAATAAACCTAATTAAAAGCCAGATTAAAATTTGTGTAAACATGATATAAAGTGCACGTTTAGATAATAAGCCCCTATTTGTGCAGGTGTATTGAATATCAATAAAATTCATACCCGTGCAGCGGTGGGTGAAGCAAATAAATCCGAGCGGACATGCCGCTCACTTGGCGTCCCTGGGATTCTACTGCGCATACTCCCGTATTTAGAAGCTAGCAGACGATTATAGTCAAACAGCGCATGTCACACAAGCGCTAGAAAGCTCTCTCTACAGACGCCGCCATTTTAGTAAAGGGCAAATGCCCATATCACCAAATATCTTAAATATTCCCAATTGTGTCATGGATATGCATATATTAGTTCAAGACATATTTGAATCATCAATGCCAGGTAGAGTATAGGCCATCATATATATATAAAGACACAAATGGTAATCAACCAAATCGGAACATAAAGTTCTCATGTATGTGGTAACCCCTGGTAACCAGTTTGGGCCAACAGCGTGGGAGCAGGGGGAGACCAGCCTCGAGAGACTACCTACCCCCCGCTACATGTTGGGGAAAACTATGAGTCAATCACATCGTAATCAGCCCTAGCAACTCCAGCATTCACCACAATAGGCCCCTAAACCTGTGTCTAACCAGGGTTTTGAAAAACCATCTTACTGGCCACCTATACCTGTACGTATATGGAACAATCAAATATGCTATACATATGACATAGGGAAAGAAAAAAATTTTTTATAATCCAAACATATACAAATGGCGGTGTATTGAGAGAGCAATATTTTATTTCCAAGGAATGCGCACTAGAAATCCAGGAATCATGTGCCAAATTAGTTAATTTTCAATAATGCTTCATCCTCCGTTTCCACCCATGATCCATATCTATAAAAAAAGAGAAATAGATCAGAAAAATATAAGAGAAATTTATACGAAAATTATATAGGTCATATCCATGATCAATATTAATCTACCAATGTATTGACATAATATACTCTGTTGGACAAAAACCACATTGCTAGGATAAAAGGAGACAAATTACAACAATAAATTCAGATTATAATCAACATTAAGTCCTCTGGGTGATAATGTCCCTAATCTATGTATCCATTCTAATTCTTTTTTAAGTAATAGTCTCGTCCTGTCCCCACCCCGTCTCAAAGGAGGAACAAAATCTATAACACGAAAACGCAATTGATTCTCACTGTGTTTGGCTTCAGTGAAATGACGCGGGACCGGTAAGTCCAATCTTTTTTTACGTATAGTGTATCTATGATGGTTGAGGCGTGTCTTTAGGTCCAAGGTGGTTTCCCCGACATGCCACAATTCACACGGACACATCAGAAGATAAATCACATATTCTGCATTGCATGTCAAAAAGTGCCGTATTTTGAATACCTCATGTGTCACCGGATGTGTGAATTCACCACCTTTCAACATAAGGCGACAATTCACACAAGACAAACATGGGTAGCATCCTAATTTTCGCAGCGCCAAAAATGTCTGTGTCAATGTATTGGAAGATGGAAAGTCCGAGTGCACCAACTGGTCACCCAGACTTCTAGATCTCCTATATGAAAAAATGGGTGGATCTCGAAACTCCTGTATGTTGTTGTGGCATCTAGACAATATTGACCAATGGTGTCTAATAATGTGACTGATCGTATTAGCCTGTTCTGAATATGTGGAAACAAAATGTATCCTATTCTGTTTAACATGTTTGTCCCGAGGTTGTAAAGCAGTTGTCCTGTCCACAGTTCTGAAACAATTCGTGTAGCTCGTAGGAATTGGCTGTATGGTAAGTTTTGTATCATGCTCCTGGGATGTCCGCTGCTATAGTGTAGTATAGAATTTTTGTCAGTAGGTTTCACATATAAATTGGTCTTAACGGTCTGGTTCACAATTGATACCTCTGTATCCAAAAACAGTATGTGATCAGTTGAATGTACCAAAGTAAATTTCACACTGGGGTCAATATTGTTCAAGAAACATTGAAACATGAGCAATTCTTCCAGAGTGCCATGCCATAGGAGGAAGACGTCGTCAATGTACCTCCACCAGGCCGCAACATGCGCGGCGTGGTGGGAGACAGAGACAACATCCTCCTCCAAATGGCGCATATAGATATTGGCGTAAGTCAGGGCCATATTAGACCCCATGGCCACGCCCTTACGTTGTTTATAAAATTGGTTCTGAAACAGAAAATAATTTTGTCTCAGAACTATATCCAGCAATGCCAGGATAAAATCCTGACATTCTTGGGTATAGTCCGAGGTACGTAAAAAAATTGGCTGTGGCTGTGATTCCTCTATCATGATCTATAGACGTATAGAGACTAACCACATCAAAAGAGGCAAGTATCCAGTCAGTATGTGTGGAGAGATCTATCTCGTGTAATTTAAGTAGAAAATCAGTGGTATCCCTAATAAAGGATCTCGCTTCAATGGCATACTTGCGTAGCACCTTGTCAAGAAACACTAAAATATGGGAAAAAATTGAGTCTGAACCTGAGACGATAGGTCGTCCAGGTGGGTCCACAAGGGACTTATGTATTTTCGGGAGTACATATAATACTGGTGTAATAGGGTGCTCAACGACAAGGTATTTCTCCATTTCTGCATCTATAATACCACCATATACTGCTTCCTGGACCACTGATCTGATACACTTCGCAACATCAAATTTAGGATCCATAGATACCGGTGTGTATGTCTCCTCATCAGACAACTGTCTCAGGATCTCAGCCACATATTTGTGTGTGTCCATGACTACCGTCGCCCCACCCTTGTCTGCAGATTTAATAGTCAGGCTCCCGTCCATTTTGAGTTGGACAAGAGCCTGACTCTCCTCCACAGTCAAATTGGGGTGTGTAAAGGTTTTAAGATCAAAAGTAGATTTCAATATCTCTATTTACAGCTGTGGTGAACGCCTCAATTGCAGGAGAGTCCACCACTGGTGTAAAAATGCTCTTATTACGCAAATGGAATTGGTCTAAATTCAGTTCTGTTATTTTATTCTTATCAATGCCAGTATTATTGTGAAACCAAACCTTCAATTTCAAAGACCGATAAAAGCAGAATAAGTCATTCTCAACATCAAACCAGCTTGAAAAAGAACCAGGGCAAAAGGACAATCCTTTTGATAACACGCTCACCTGAGCAGTCGTCAGAGGTTTTGACGAAATGTTCACCACTAGTGTTTCCTCTTGACAACAGGTACCTTGGCTATTGCAGTGCGTGACTTGCTTGCGCGTGTTTTTATAGAACTTGCGGTGTCTCCTGCCACCTCTCCTGGTTCTATTCCTGGTGTATTCGTGGACATAGACTGTTCCTCTAAAAAAGAAGATTGTTGTATAGATGTAGAATTGGTATTATCATACTGTCTCTTGGGTCTTTTCCTCTGTTCCCGACGAGCCGAATTCCTCGTATCTTCAGACTGCCAGCTGTATATAGCGCCTTTCTTGTAGTCATCCGTATCACGAGACCACTTTGATCTTTTTGTTTCCTCGGATTCAGACTTAAACTTAGAAAGATGTAAATCAAGATTTTCTCTATATTTAACATAATCCTCATTAGACAATTGGTCACACAACAAGTTATCAAGTTTAGTCAGTTCCTCGCTTATCACAGATAGTTCAGCTTGCAAAAATTCCAGATTCAACAAAATGAAATCCCTGGAATACTGGTTGGATAATATTTCAAACTTCTTGCAAAATTCAGCATTAGAGGCAAATACATTCGGTTTAATATTGGTCCTCATACCTCTAGGGATGCGATTCACCTTAAAGTATTCACCCAATGTAGTCATATGTAAAGTCAGAGCTATAGATCGTCTGTTGAGATTTTCAAAATTCCTTTTCAATTCCTTTGTAGAGGGTGTGTTCAGAAAGGACGCGTCTCCAGAAACTCCCTGCAATATTCTGTTGATGTCCTCCAGAGTATAATTAACCCCACCGGGTGAAAGATCCGCTTCATGTGATGTCATGATAAAAATATTCCAAGGAAACAAGAAAAAAAGAAAAAAAGGAAAATCCATGCAAAGCCAAAACAGGTCAATGATATAAATGAAAAATACTTATCGGCAGCACTGGAAAGCACAAGCAGAGGTGCACACCCAGGATCAGACCAAGATCAATATATATAGAGAAAAAATGGCAGCACTCTCCAAGTAAGTATAAAAAGTGACGGTCTTTATTACCCCATGTGGGAAAGCGACGTTTCGGCTCTGAACTGAGCCTTTCTCAAGCAAACAATGGTGATACAAAGCAAACATTTATACAAAAAAAATCAAGTGTGCGTAATCAACACTAATTTACATAATTAATCAATAATATACTCTGCAGTGAAGCTAGAAAGCTCTCTCTACAGACGCCGCCATTTTAGTAAAGGGCAAATGCCCATATCACCAAATACCTTAAATATTCTCAATAGTGTCATGGATATGCATATGTATAAAAATTTTTTTTCTTTCCCTATGTCATATGTATAGCATATTTGATTGTTCCATATACGTACAGGTATAGGTGGCCAGTAAGATGTTTTTCAAAACCCTGGTTAGACACAGGTTTAGGGGCCTATTGTGGTGAATGCTGGAGTTGCTAGGGCTGATTACGATGTGATTGACTCATAGTTTTCCCCAACATGTAGCGGGGGGTAGGTAGTCTCTCGAGGCTGGTCTCCCCCTGCTCCCACGCTGTTGGCCCAAACTGGTTACCAGGGGTTACCACATACATGAGAACTTTATGTTCCGATTTGGTTGATTACCATTTGTGTCTTTATATATATATGATGGCCTATACTCTACCTGGCATTGATGATTCAAATATGTCTTGAACTAATATATGCATATCCATGACACAATTGGGAATATTTAAGATATTTGGTGATATGGGCATTTGCCCTTTACTAAAATGGCGGCGTCTGTAGAGAGAGCTTTCTAGCGCTTGTGTGACATGCGCTGTTTGACTATAATCATCTGCTAGCTTCTAAGTACGGGAGTATGCGCAGTAGAATCCCAGGGACGCCAAGTGAGCGGCATGTCCGCTCGGATTTATTTGCTTCACCCACCGCTGCACGGGTATGAATTTTATTGATATTCAATACACCTGCACAAATAGGGGCTTATTATCTAAACGTGCACTTTATATCATGTTACACAAATTTTAATCTGGCTTTTAATTAGGTTTATTCACATTAACACTATATGAATTTTTATGAGGATTACCATGTTTATAATTCACTGCAGAGTATATTATTGATTAATTATGTAAATGATTGTTGATTACGCACACTTGATTTTTTTTGTATAAATGTTTGCTTTGTATCACCATTGTTTGCTTGAGAAAGGCTCAGTTCAGAGCCGAAACGTCGCTTTCCCACATGGGGTAATAAAGACCGTCACTTTTTATACTTACTTGGAGAGTGCTGCCATTTTTTCTCTAGATAGATAGATAGATAGATATGTAATCGATTGATAGATGATAGAATATGAATAGAAAGATAGATAAACATAGATATTAGAAATTTAGATAGACATTAGAAGGATGGATAAATGGATATATTTTGCATTTTCTACAGACAGTACACATTCTGTACATGACTTCAGCAGAGCTTTCAGAGATGACATTAGGTTTGTCACCTGGCAGATCGCTCTGTCACTTCTCCCAGCATTCTGGATTTCTTTCAGTACAATAGTGACAGTCTGTAAATTGTCCCCCTCCTCCTCTCCCTCTGTCTCCCACTCCCTTACTATATAAAGTGCCTGTCAGACAGGCAGGTGATTCACCAGAGATAAGGTTTTCCCGGGACAAGCTTCCTACGGAATGCCATAAGAAGTCTTCTACATCTTCTGTTTGCAAACAGTCGCAGCAAATCCCTAAAACAAACTTGCGGCGGTCTGTTTCTCTGCTCCATCCTGTTGACATATTGTATATTGCCAATAATCTCTGTAAAGAACGCGCAGCTGAAAGACGGCTGCTTTATTATCAGTTAGGGAGAACATCTGCTGAAAAAACGGCTGCGTCCTGCGGGGTGGTGATTAACCCTTGATTGTTAAGTGGGGAAAATTCTAAAAAATTAAAAAAATGTAAAAAATGGTCACATGTAAACCACCCCACTCAAGTGCCCCCAGTTATGCTTTGTCTATGTGGCTGCAGCAGTGCTATGCCTGTATAGACATGTGACTAGGCCAGCCAATCACTGCTCTCAGCAGTCTCAAGCTATAAACTGATTGGCTGCAGAGGGTAAACATGAATATAGGGGCATAGGGAGCAGTGGCGCTGGAACTGTGGGCAAACAGGAGAGTATCTGGTCTTCTATCTCCCTTGACTAGATATTTTCTGACCACCTTTAGAATTTGATCAGGAGAAAGAAAATGTCCGCCGTCCTATTAGTACACACAAAACCTGTCCTAATCACACAGAAGGACAAGTTATTTCACAACACTGAGAGAAAGAGCTGCCTCATCCTCCTCTCTGCTCTATTTGTCAGGGGGTCATGATTCTGACTACAGTTTAATATGATATTTAGCAGAATCTTTCTGGGAATGGAGTTCATGAGGAGACATAAAGTACAGAGAGGACGGACAGGACAGACTATGGTAATGGAGACTTTATACAAGAGCTGCTGCTCATCAGCCATATCTGCTCATGAACTCCATTCCTACCAAGATTCAGCTGAAGATCGTATCATCTGTATTCGGGATCGTAATCCCTGACAAGCAGAGCAGAGCGGAGGATGAGGCAGCTCTTTACCACAGTGTTGTTAATTAACTTGTCCTGCTGAGTGATTAGGACAGGTTTTCTGTGACTAATAGGATGGCGGACATTTTCTTTCTCCTGATCAAGTCCTAAGGGTTGGCAGAAAATATCTAGTCAAGGGAGATAGAAGACCAGATACTCTCCACAGTTCCAGCGCCACTGCTCCCTATGATGGCCATTTTATTTCTCCTAATGATTGTTCCCTAGACAAAACACAAATTGCACAAATTTCTGCAGCAATTGAAGAGAAAAGAGGTTGTGGTCTTTAGAGGATGCGTTCTTGTAATTTTTCCTGCCCCAATAACAACAATGCAAATTTAACATTATTATTATTATTATTATTATTATTATTATTATTATTATTATTATTAATATTATGGGTCCATGTCATTTTTAGATCTAAAATGTTGTATTCATTAATTCATTAATATACAGTATATTTATAGCACTGGTGGCTTTCTCTAGTCACCACTAGAGGGAGCTTAGGAGCTTACTGCATACTATTATATTATTGTGCTCTTAAGCTCCTCCTAGTGGTACCTGCAGGAAAAAATAATTACATTATTTTTACTCTGTGCCTATTAAAGGACTTTGGATCAGAAACTAAATGAAACTCCTGCCACTACATATTAAAACATGTAACCACCATAATGATGAACCTAAAAGACCATATACTGTTAATATGTAAACATGCACTTTAAAGGGGTTTTCTGGGATTACTGTGGTGTTTAACACATATGCTTACTTGCTTACCTCATGTGTAACTTCCCCATGCTTTTTTCAATTTGGATTCTCCTGATTCTTATTTACCATGTAAGCTAATCACTCTGATTTGTTTCCTTCCTGTATGTAGCACTTTCTGTTCCTGTATCCAACCAAACCCATGATGCACTTCTCCTTCCTCTGCCACAGCTCCAGCCCCGCCCCCTAACAAAGCTCAGCTAGTTTATAGCTCCTCCCACCCAACTAGTTACATAGACACAGCCCTATCACTGCCCCTAACAACGCCCAGCTAGTTTATAGCACCTCCCACCCAGTTACCCATGGACATAATATCACAGGAAATAAGAAAGAGCTACATGGACATGGTCATGTGACCACAGCCCGGAACGGAAGATAGGAGTAATAAAGGTAAAAGAAATACATTACAAATTTATGGTTACTTTCATAAATGATTATTGTAAAGGATGGTGATGCATATCTCATTGTTTGTATTCCTATGTTCTTAGAATAAATTATCCTTTCTATAGGCAGCCACTGTCACAGCGACACCTATAGGCTTAAAGGAGGGACTGCATCCCAAAACAGGTTACCTAATATAGGGTATTTTTTTTTTATTTTAGCCTTATCTAATCTCATCTAGCTTTAGAGAACATTTCATCAACCTATGTCCTTGGCCACGTTGGCTTGTAATCTCTACCGGTATCTTAAGAACAGCTGTAAAGCCGCAGGTTGTCTCCACTCTGGGGTCATGCTGTTTGGACGCTATAGGCATTTCATTTAAGGAAATATTTACATTACTGCAAGCCTTTCCAGGATTTTTATGGAGTGAGCAGCATATGCTTTATAAATATGTGCTCAGTTACTAACCGCCCTGTATCTATACACAGAGAAGGTCTATATAACCAAAGACCACACCACATCATGAGGTCCACAGTCTTGACTTAGGAAACCAGTCCTTCTCCTTAGTATGGTGATCCCCATTGCGTCCGTTGCCAAGTGACTATGGTTTTAAGGAGGTTCTTCTATTCCCTCCATCCAATCTCTATTAAATGTCAAGGTGTTTGGTATCGGCCTGAACAATGTGACTTTGATAATAGACTGGAGCCAAACAAAGCAAGAAGAGCTGCAGTGTAAAACATGAAGGCACTGTCCATAAGGAGATAAGTTCCAGGAGATAAGTTTCATACTGTCCCATACCAATGGAGTGCAGTGATGGACTGGGCTGGCTTGAGGTTAGTTGCACCCTATTCTCTGCCTTCCCCTTACACTCCCTTTTTTGTATACAATATAGTGCCCAAATCTCTTAATATTATAAAAATGAGTTTCTGTCTGTCCGTCTGTCTGTTCTCTATGCGCGACCAAACTACTGGACCGATTTTCACCAAATTTGGCACACAGGTAGATCAGGTGTCCGAGAAGGTTTTAGCTTTCTCAGGCGTACCGTTCCCGAGATATTCCCAAAATATGATCTCCATTAGCCAATATTAGTCTGGGAGCATTTCACTTCAAATTCCAGCTGCCAGTTTCTCCACATGCACACAGGTTTCCATAACAACCTAGCCAGGTAATTAGCAGCCAGCTGAGGAGCTCAGCCATTTCTGTTCACTGCTTTAAAGGGGCAGAGCGCTGTGGATGACACTTTTAAAGGGTTATTCAGGTTACCATAAATATAACTTATGTTTTAGACTAATTTTAGACTAAGACCGTTCAGTAGTAATAAAAGATGTTTTCTTCCACTGCTACCCATTGCGTGTCCTCATAAATTACCATGGCATTGACCTGTAATTCAGGTAACCCTCAAAAGAAGGACTTAAAAGCAACCCCCCAAGGTCCCGCTAAGCCACGCCCCTGACCCGGTCAGGTCACTCCCCCTCCCACTCCACAGCCAATGGGGATTGA
The DNA here is from genome assembly GCA_900303285.1 of Rhinella marina. Taxonomy (NCBI): domain Eukaryota; kingdom Metazoa; phylum Chordata; class Amphibia; order Anura; family Bufonidae; genus Rhinella; species Rhinella marina. The sequence goes on from ONZH01019935.1 coordinate 66,152, forward strand.
AAAAATGAAGGTAAAAATCAACTTCTGTCAGCTGCATTGACTTTCTCTCTGCAACAACACACAGAAACATTAAATGAAATAGATGAAATACACTAATTTTAGACTAAGAACATTCAGTAGTAATAAAAGATGTTTTCTTCCACTGCTACCCATGGCGTCTCCTCATAAATTACCATAGCATCGACCTGTAATTCAGGAATTAAAACCCCTACCCCAGGTCTCACTAAGTCACCTCCCACTCCGCAGCCAACGGGGATTAAAAAAATGAAGCTAAAATTCAACTTCTGTCAGCTGCAAGGGTGGGTGGGAGGTTGACTTTCTTTCTGCAGTGACAACCAGAAACACTAAATGAAATAGATTAAATATACCCGTGCGAAGCGATGTTTTCTTCCACTGCTACCCACTGTGTTTCCTCATAAATTACCATGGTATCGACCTTTAATTCAGGCCACCCTCAAAAGAAGGACTTAAAAGTAACTCCCTCCAAAGTCCAGCTAAACCACGCCCCTGACCCGGTCAGGCCACGCCCCCTCCCACTCCGCAGCCAATGGGGATTGAAAAAATGAAGGTAAAAATCAACTTCTGTCAGCTGCATTGACTTTCTCTCTGCAACGACAAACACAAACACTAAATGAAATAGATGAGATATACTCAGGAGAAGCCGGGTTCTTCTGCTATTATTCCTATAAAACACAGACCCAGGGGTGCAAATACTGGGTGTCCAGAAAAGCAGTGCCAAAGCTGCCCCATCAGTACTGCTTTTGTAAGTGACCATCTGCACCTACCATTACATAACACATCATGTCACACAGGACCCAATAAAGCAACCATTGCATAATCTGGTCCATAATCTGAAGAATTACGGCCATCATTTGACCCAGTAACCTGGCCTTTGGTCATAGAAAACGTTCATTAAAGAGACATCCAACAGAATCTCATGTCTTCCCAATCCCATCACATGTGGTTCAGAGGTTATCAGCATTGGGGCTCTGGCAACATTGGCATAAAGTTAATGTCTTCTCCCTGTTTTTCCATTAGTTTCCTCCGGATTTTTAGGTTTCCCTCCACACATACTCCTAGGTTACATAATGATGACAGACAGTGTCCTCTGGCTATCTGAGGGCACTGCCATTAAAATGCTCACCGTTCCAGCAGCTCTGCTCCAGAGGCCCTTGCTCATTGATATCTCCTTACTCCTTCCTGGCAGGCCCGAGTCCAACCACCAGTTTACTGGTTACCCTGCCTGCCCCATGCTAGGCTTCAGTGGCTTCTCCAGTTCCTGCCTGCTGTTCCCGGGCCTGTTCGACGCACCCTCTCTTAAAGATCCAGAGCACATCTTAATCTGTTCCAAGCCTACAGCTAGCCTTCCCTGGTATCTAAGACCCTTCTCCTATGGAAGTGTACCTGAGCAAAAAGGTTTCTAGATTTACCTTGATGTACCTGTCCCAAATACCCTGCTTACTCTGTGCCGCCTGCCCTGACCTCCAGTTTTTTTATTAGATTGGACAAAATCTGCCTGCCCTGACCTATGCTTGTCCGTTGACTACGATTTTGCTTGTCCCCTTTGGTGCCTTGGATTTTGTCCATTGGCCGCCCTGGCTTAGCTGTCACTAAAAAGAGACTATTCCAAGATGTAGCAGCCTGGTGGTTCCCCTGCAGCAAAGATCAGATCACTGTATAGGGGTGAAAGGGTGAAAACCAGATAGCACCCTTAGGAGTAGCTCTAAACCAAATCCATGGAACAGAGGGTCCACAACCAGTGCATTACAGGCTAACAGGTTTCAAGAAGAAAAACTTCAGTTCACAATGCCTGGTAGCAAGGTACAGGGTAGCAGGGTACATGGAAGGTGAAGGACTATGGTGGTACAGCAGAATGAAGAAGGGAACAAATTTGGTGTCCAATAAGGCTAAAATCTTAAGGCCTAAGGACAGGTGCCCCTCTCATGCGTTTCAGACCACATCTTGTCCTTTAGTCATGGCTGGCATGACATTGGACTTTTGGACATGTATGCTTCAGAGATAAGGATAAGACTGTGAACCCCAATGACCACATGGTGTCATGTATGGTGGTACCCACTTGTTGGAACTAAGGCACCAGAATATTCTTTGTAGGGATGGCTCCTGTTGGTCTATTCTCAGCACTCACATCATGAGACTATGAGAAATAAACAGGCTGACATTACAGATGATAGCATCCCGTCCTTGGCAGGGAGATAGAGGGTTTGAGCTGCAGGGTGGAACATGTCTATCTCCCTCCAAGGACAATCTCAGGAAATCTTTGTTTTTATAGAAAGACCTGCAACGAGCGTCTTCACAAAGCTCAGTAATCCATGTAAGGTGGTGTTGAGATATGAGTTTCCTAAACAATTTGTATGTGGATTACCGCTCGCTTGGAAAGGGATCAGGGAAGACCTTAAATAAATAACATTTACTATAAGGACTTCAGGTAGGAATTCTTCAAATGTAGAAATCGTACAACTTCATAAAAGAGAAGGGTAATTAAAATAATAATAAACAAAAAGCATCCAAAATTGCTGAAACTTAGACTAAACAGAACTGTATGATAGCGCAGAAACATAGCTGTAATTCAAGGACATACATTTCCTTGCAAAAGTATTCACTCCCTTAGTGTTTTGTTGCATTACAACCTGGATTTAAAATACATTATAACTTGTGTTGAGCAAAGCTCGTTTTTTCATTTTTCACATTTCTGTTCAAATGAAAGTAGGAGGGCTTGTTTTTATGTTGCAATTTCCAGGGTCATCATTTAATGTTGCATACAATGTCGTCACCACGAGCGGCCAGCGTGATTACATGGTGACGTCTTCACGCTAGCAGCAGGTCCTTTGGCAGGTTTTCTTCAATCAAGATGGAAGCGGATGGCCTCTCCGCGATCAAATGATGAGGTAAGTATAATTTTTTATTAACACTGGATTGACCCTCGAGGAGATGAAAGTGACGCTCAGATGCTGCGATCAGCATTGAACACGGCATCTAAGGGATTAAATGACGGGACAGGAGGGGGGGGGCACAGTCACAGTTCATGGTCATTTTGCCTTCTCAGTGTCACCATTTAATGTTGCATACGATGTTGTCACCACGTGCGGCCAGCGTGATTATATGGCGACCTCTCCGTGATCAAGTGGATTAGGGGAGTATATATATATATATATATATATATATATATATATTTTTTTTTTTTTAAAAACCGGATTAACCCTTGAGGAGATGAATGTGACACTCAGATGCCGCAATCAGCGTTAAACGCGGCATCTAGGGGTTAAATGACGGCAGGATGAGGCACCACAATCACCATTCAGAGTCATTGTGCCAGCCAGAGTCATTGTGCCAATGCCAATTTCTTAACCTTACCCCTTCCTTTCAGCCCATGGCCCTTCGGCCGCCCCTTAAGACTCGCAAAAAATGTAGATTTGATGCAGACAAAAAACACAGCTGTGTGTATGAACCCTAAGAGAATAAAAGCAGATTAGAAAAAAAGAGCATCTATTATGTTTTTATTTAACTGATGAAAGATGAAATATTATCTTTAGGCTTTTTCATACAACAGTTAGAAATGTCAGCTTTCAGAACTTTTGCAGTCTATGGGGCTATTCAGATGGCCATTTTGTTAATGATCAGTGAATAGTGTCCCTCAAAAAATAGGACATGTTCTACTTTTCATCATTTTGACATTCACCGCAGGCACGGCTGGGAACACTCTGCACTGGAGGCAGCAGGACCTGATGCTTCCAGCTTTGTGACTTCACATTATCATGCTGGGAGCATCAGGTCCTGCTGCATCCAATGCAGAATGAGTGTTCCCATGCTTGTATATATTTTTTATATTTTTATATATATTATTTTAACTCGTTGGCACTAATGGGGTGGCAAGTGGGGTGTTGGCGGCACTATATATGCTGGGGCCACTATTGGGTGAGATATCTATACTGGGGGCACAACAGGGGCCTATTATCTATAATGGGGGCTATAATGAGGTACATTATTGAAACTGGGCACTTCTGAGGGCTGTTATATATACTGGGGCCATCATTGGTGACATTATATATATACTAGGGCACTGTGGGGGCATAATATATACTAGGGGCACTGTGGAGGGGACATTAATATATACTGAGGGTACTGTGGGGGGACATAATATATACTGAGGGAACTGTGCAGGGGATTGACATAATATATACTGGGGCACTGTGGGGGTATTAATATATAATGAGGACACTGTGGGGGGCATAATATATACTAAAGGCACTGGGGGGCATTATATATACTAGGGCACTGTGGGGGCATAATATATACTAGGGGTACGGTGGAGGGGACATTAATATATACTGAGGGCACTGTGGGGGGACATAATATATACTGAAGGAACTGTGCGGGGATGACATAATATTTACTGGGGGCACTGTGGGGGTATTAATATATAATGAGGACTCTGTGGGGGTATAATATATACTAAAGGCACTGGGGGGCATAATATATACTGACGGAAATGTGGAGGGATGACATAAATACTGGGGTAAGGGCACTGTGGGTGGCATAATATTGCATGTAACATGAAAAAAAACACATTCGTTTTTCGTTGGCATCTTCTGAGAAAAAATAACAAACCCCCTCCGCTCAGAGTTCAAGAATGTTCTTCCTCAAATATTAGAACAAGAGCAAAATTCATTTTTAATCTTGGTCAGACGGACTGCTGCTTTAAAAGTCGTAAAAAGATAGCAGGCGCATGCCATAAAGAGGTTTATGGTGGGTCATAAAGATTTCAGCAGGGCCTGAGCTATCGACACAGTACCATACATAAATAGTATGAGCCTATTATCTGTTTATTGCGCAGTAACATCCGCCGATATGGTTTCAGGCCTGTGCGACGCTGGGTCTGTGCCATAAAACAATTTACTTGGTACGTGTTATGTTTTCCTTTCTTGGATTCCGGTAATGGAATGGAATATGCAGCTCTGAACAGGTTAATGAATACGGGTTAGACAATACGGCTCAGGTTCAGAGAGAAACAGAAAAGTTTTACTGCTTCCATATTATATGGTCCCTCACTGGGCGACGTCAATATATGTAGTACGATAAAAGTTTTGGGCAGGTGTGGAAGAATGCTTTCAAAAATAGAAGTGTTAATAGTTTATTTATATCAATGAATACAATGAAAAGTGAACGATTGAAAGAGAAATCTAAATCCAATCAGTATTTGGTGTGACCACCCTCAGTCCTTCTAGGTAGATTTGCACACAGTTTTTGAAGGAACTGGGCAGTGAGGTTGTTCCAAAGAACTTGGAGAACTAACCCCTAATGTTCTCTGTGGCTCCTTGGAAGGTTGGGCCTGCATTTCAGCAGATGGAGTTGGGGGTCTGGATTAATGGTGTCCACAATGCTGAGAAATAGAGACAGATAATCATCCATCATGCAAGAACATCAGGGAGGTGCCAGATTGGCTCCAAATTCTGCACCAATACAACGACTCTCAACATACAGCCCATGTCATTAAGGACTATCTTTAGAGTAGAGAAGAACAAGGAGTCCTAGAAGTGATGTATGACCCTCACAGTGCACTTATCTTAACATCATGATGTCTGTCTGGGATTACATGAAGAGACAAAAGGATATGAGCAAGCCCACATTTACAGAAGATCTGCATACCTCCCAACTTTTGAAGAGAAGGAAGAGGGACACTATGTGCAATGTGCTTTGCGAACTGCGGCAAATTGTTTTCATAATAGGCCACACCTCTAACTCTGCCCAAAACATAACTATACGCACCTAATTCCATCCGGTCCCCTAAATGCCCCCACATAACAATTATTCCCCTTTATGCCACCACACAGAGTTTTGTGTCAACATTGTACTCTGTTCACAGGTTATGCCCCGATATGTGTCCCTCATAGTAATTATGCACAGATATATGCCCTCTCACAGTAGTTATGCAGATATGGGCCCCCTCGCAGTAGTAATGTCAGATATATAGCCCCTCACAGTAGTTATGCCCAGATATGTGCGCCGTCAGAGTAGTTATGCCTGAATACAGGCCACCTCACAGTAGTTATGCCCAGATATGTGCTCCTTCATAGTAGTTATGCACAGATATGTGCTCCCTCACATTAGTTATGCCATTTATGTGCCCCCTCACAGTAGTTATGCCCAGATATGTGCCTCATCACAGTAGTTATGCCCTGATATGTGCCCCCTTACAGTAGTTATGCCCAGATATGTGCCCCCTCACAGTAGTTATGCCCAGATATGTGCCTCATCACAGTAGTTATGCCCTGATATGTGCCCCCTCACAGTAGTTATGCCCAGATATGTGCCCCCTCACAGTAGTTTATGATAGACAGAAATTGTAACAATGATTCTTTCTAGGCTATGCTTCTCCACCAATTCTCACTAGAAGGTTCTAGTTCAGCTAGAAATGGTATATAATTAGAGCAGTCAGAGCCCCTAGCTATCTGCAGATAGGGACCAGTCATTAGTAGGAGAGACTTGCCAGATTCCATGAGTGGCCAGAAGATTTCAGGTTTCCAGCCCATTGACAAGGGAGACACCTAGACAACTGAGCCACACTCCCTGGGCCATCAGCCTTTGGCCAAGGTACCAACCTTCTGAGAGAGAGAGAGGGATAGCTAGCTCAGGTCTTTCCTCAGCATGAAACCTTCTTCTGCCAGGGAAGAGACTGGAGAAGCCAGCTCAGTGCACTGCCTGCATTGTTTTGCACTTGAATTCCTCCAGTAAAGAAGCCCACTGGTTTACTGCAGACCCTGACTCTGTGGACTTATTTCGGATTGGGGTGACCCATACCTTACCATCCCTTCCAGAAAGCAGCAACACATGGTGACACCTCGATGATGAGTAGCAGTGGGGCCACCTCAAACATGGAAACTAAGCCACTAAGAACATTATGCTGAAAAATGATATCAGTCATGAAGCAGATAAGCAAATTAGGGTGTGGCTACACATTCAGATTTTTTGCCATTTTTTGAAGCCACAGGAAAGTATAATAAAAGGAGAGAAAAAAATTAAAATTGTTGCCCGAAACTGCTTAAATAAATCTTATACTCACCCCTCTCTCCAGCGCTATTCATGAGCTTTAGAGGGAGGAGAGTGTTGAGATAAGACAGCAGCAGTATTAACAGTCAAATGTCCAGCTTCTCTTACCCATTCAGTTATATAGACATGCGTCTATCACCACCGCTAACACCACCCAGCTAGTTTATAGCTCCCCCCATCCAACTAGTTACATAGACACTCCCCTATCACTGCCCCATCCATGGACATAATATCACAGGAAACAAGAAAGAGCTGCATGGACATGGTCATGTGACCACAGCCCAGAACGGGACATAGGAGCAACAAAGGTAGAAGAAATACATTACAAAATGACAGCTACCATCATAAATTATTATTTTTAAAGAATGTAGATGCAAAGCAGAAAACCCCTTTAAAATTTTAGTTTCATACATAAAGTGTTATATAATAGTTGAACTTACAAGCCTTGAGCATCAATGTCAAGAATAGAACTTATCCATTAAACAACCTTCTATTGAAGGCTCAACTTCTGATTAGTTCTTCGACCTTGTGGTGTTCACACATTAGAAGTTAATCATCTTTCAGTCATGAAATCCTGGTCATCTGGTGTGAACATAAAACCATTATAATAAAAGTTCTCTTAAGGGTTTTCTTTTCAGATAATATATCTTTCTTATCTACACCAGTATCTTGAGAATCATGGGGGTGCACCCAGAACAAAACCACATACGTTTTCCAGAGTGCTGCTTCCCAATTCCATTTCATCTAGACATACATGGATGGAGCACCCTCCTGGTGTAGGTTTTTCCTCAGAGGTGTAACATTAAGCTCCTGGTCCCCAATGCAACAAGTTTAACCCTACTAGGTTTCATTTACTTCTTACGTGGCAAAAAGATTGGAGAGCAACTTCTGCCTCTGCAACATGGAAGGGTAAGCTTTACAACCCTTCTAAAAAGGAGGTACAATCTATATCCCTTAGCCCCCATGAGTCTCCTGGTGAACAAGGGTACCCAACAGGTTTAAATCCCACAATGTTTGGGTCAACTGAAGTGTTTCCCACCTATAGAAAATGCATAGCACCCAAAGGGGCTGCTTCAAGCACATACTGTTTTTTCACCCTTTAATCCATGTACAGAGATCTGGCCTTCACTGCAGGGAAGCAACCAGACTGCTACCCCTTGGTATACTCTCAATGTAGTTGGCAGCTGACACCACAGGGGTTAGGGACTATGATGCAAGCATCAGAAGCTCAGGATACAGAAAATGCTCTAAAAACGGCAGGAAAAATGCAGGTATAGTCTGAACAGTCACTAAGACTTGAATGCAGGGTTTGAGATCCAGACAGCACACTTGAAGCATAGATGGTGGGAGACCCAGGATAAACAGACAGATGGGGTGATAGTGAATATACAGACGAGGCAGGTAGACTGGATTTTTGTTAGGAACTCAGATGAGGCAGACAGACAGGGTTAACTTAAACACAGACAGAACTGAAACTGGAAGTACTGGAGTGTTAGGATGTTGAGCTTGTTATTCGACCGTCTCATTTCTAAATAACTCAAAAAATAACAATAATCGAGTGCATTTCAGTAAGGAAGCCATAAATACTTGTTTGGACCCCTTGGTTTGGTTTTAACAAAGACCCTTTCATATAAATGACCTACAAACCAGAAATCCTATAGATATCTAGACATTTCTAAGAACTCAAGGTATAGCGATGTGTACTTTATTCATCTATATATTCAGAAAAAGCAAACTGTGTCTCCATTATTGACAAATTGGTCTCGGGATAGTAAAATTCTGTGAAACCGTTGCAGTTTATTGTTATTTTATGTATTTATTTAGTAAATTAGTTCCTGAGGGCTTCGCGTTAATCCAAGCCAAGAATCTTCACACGCAATATTACATCTGTGAAGTCGAATTTCCTTTACCTTTTGTCATACTCAGAATGCAGGCTGAATAGTGAATACAGGAAGGGAAATTACATACAGAACCCAATAAGTAATAACCATCCTTTGATAACACCTGCAGCACACATGTGAGGCCAATAAGTCTCCCAGGATTGCCAAGATCAAGGCTAAGAGCTTGGTCCTAAACTAAACCAAATGATTGGACTGTCTCAGTTTGATACAGTACATAGTGTGTTGACAAGTGGGTTGTCCAGGATTAGAAAACGTGGCCGCTTTCTTCTGAAAACAGTGCCACACCTGTCCACAGGTTTAATTCAATGGAGCTGAGCTAATGTCAGACACAACCCAAGGACAGGTCTGTCCCTATTTCCTGAAGAAAGCATCGATGTATTCTAAAGTGCTTGATTTCCCATAGTCTTAGTAGGAGGAATCTAAATCAAGCCTAAGTAATATGGAGGAATGGTTTTAGAAGCAAACGGGGCAATTGTACATGTCCTTGAGGGTCCATAAGGAAAGATTCTGCAGTAACCTGAATTTGCATGTGACCCTATCACTTACATACAGTAGATCACCAAGGAATGTAAAATGAAACCTTTCACTGTCCTAGACCACCAGGAAATTTACATTTAGTCATTTAACTACCCTAAGCCACCAGGGAAATTATTATTAATCCTTTCTCTACCCTAGACTACAAGGGATTAAAAAATAAATCTCTTCACCACCCAAGGCCACCAAGAAAATTACAATTTATCACTTTACTACCCTAGACCACCTGTAGATGAAACTTTCAATTAAACTAGACTACCAGGGATTGTACACTTCATCTCTTTACTGCCTTAAACCCCAGAGGATTTACAATTACTCTTTTTACTACATTGAAATTATTAGTAAAACTATCTAAAACGTTAAGTCTGTGCTGTACTTTGCGTTACTTTGCCAAAGGATACATTTTCTACAAGTCTATGCAGCATGCGGTGCTGCTCTTAGAGGATTGCAAACAGGAAACGTTAATTTTTAGGGATGGAGATTCCTTAGAAAAGAATTGCCTTTATCTGCTCTAGACCCCCAGGAGCATGTAGAAGCGAGTGTTCTGTTTCACATACCATTATGTAGAACTGGGGGAGGCCATTTAGAAGCATTTATATTATTCTGTTTCACATACCATTATCTAGCCACATAGCATAACATGCCATTATATAGCTAACATACTCACAATGAAAGCTGCAGTGTACAATATACACAGTGGAGTCACATTATTATGACCACCAGCTAATCTCCATAGTAAGCATGGACAGCAGCTACACGGGCTGGGAGTGTCTCTATAAGGTCCTGGTAGGTTGTCACGGTAACTGGACATACTGACTGCGGTGCATCCCATAGCTATTGGAGGGTGGGTGGTTGAGGATCCATAGAGTGAACATGACGATTGAGGTGGTCCCACAGATGCTCAACTGGTTTCAAATCTGGGGAACTATGGGGCCAGGGTAGTACTTTGAAGCCTTGGTCATGCTCTTCCAATTAATGTCAGACATTTCTAGCCATGTGATATGTCACATTGTCTTGCTGGAAGATCGCCTCTGGCTCAGGGAAGACAATCAGCATGGATGGGTGTACATGATCTGCAAGGATGGATTCATACTAGTGATGATCGAGCACTAAGGTGCTCGTATGCTTGGGTGCTCTGGCCGAGCACTCAGGGGTGCTCGAGTGCTTGGCTGAGCACCCAAGCATAATTGAAGTCTATGGGAGTAAACCAGACACAATGGGACACATGGTTTACACAAGTGCCCCAAATTTTTTTTAAAAAACACACAGACACAGAGGCATACTTATCTTCCCTGGCAGCTCCCGACCTGTTCCAGCAGGAAGACGGCGCGCAGAGTGGTAATTTTTACCACAGCGCCACCTGCTGGACGGGAGGAGGGAGCTGCAGGGAAAGGTAAGAATGGATTCCAATGCAAGTCAATGGGGACGGATCCGTTTACTAGTGTGTCACACCAAATGGATCTGTCCCCATTGACTTGCATTGGGTCATGACGGATCCGTCTAGGGGACTCATGCATGCTCGCTCAACACTAATTCATACCCAAATCAGATGACAGTGCCTTCCACATGGATGCCAAGAAAACATTTTCCATACCATAAATCTGCCACCACCAGCTTGTGTTCTTCTAGCCGTGGTTGCAGAGTATTTGTTCTCTAAACCTTCTTGCCTGACACGCCGACGTGCATCTGTTCAATGAATCAGAAAACAAGACTCATCGGAGAAGGTAACCTTTTGACAATTAGTGAAGGTCCAAACCCGTACTGCCACAAATTTGAAGCTGATACAACTTGGTTAGCAGAGGTGCAGTGACCATCCTTCTACTTCAGAGCCCCATATGGAATAGGATTCGTGGAACTGTTGGTTTAGAGACACAACTGGTAGCCCCAGATCTGCTCCACTCTATTGGGTCGGTCTTCCCTCACACACCTTCGTAGCCGACATTCATCTCTCACATCAATGGCATGTTGTCGTAGTGATCTTTAGTTTCCACATTTCTTATTAACAATGGTGCCATTTGTCCACTCACAAAAGAGAAAAGACGAGACGCACTACTTTGGTAGGACCTGCTGGTGTGGATAATGGAGAGCAGAGAAATACTGCCACCCTTGGCTGAAAGACAGTAATCATCCCCTTTTGCAACTTTCACAAATCACTCCTTTTACCCATGACAATAATGAGGGATATATGAGCAGACAGCCTATCGCACACCTTATATACCCACCAAGTCCGCTCAGCAGACATGACTTCCTTCCTGCCGATATCGAAAGTAGTAAGTGGTCATAATAATGTGACTCGAATATGAATCTCTAAAGGTGGATATGTGATTGATGTGTCTGTCTGGGAATTCTTATATTTCCTAGAAACAAATAAAGAAACATTGATGGAAATTCAAGACATTACATTTCTCCGGCTAACAAGACTCAGTGTATCAGGAAGCTCAGGAGCATAGCTGAACCATCAGTCACTAATGAATATGATCTACAATGTGTTTCTCAGTCTGATGGTCCCTTGTTAATAAGGCTTCTATAAGTGCACAACATATACAGTATCTATGTCTCCAGACGAAATAGGATACCATTCATTTATTTATAACATAATACTTACTTTCAGTCATCGTGTTTCTAGGTTTAAAGTATTGAGTGTGACTCCTGGAGAGAAAATACCAGAATTTGAAGAGAAGAAATTGCGGTATCTGAAAGAATCAATTGGTGACTCCATTATGGTATATTCTATCTGATGATGAATTATATATATTATACTTTAGTTTATTCTTGATTTTTAGTAACATCTTGCAATAGAGCCAACCTGGGTGGATTCTTGTACTTTCTGAGATTGGGAGCCCAAGGCCAAGGGTGAAGTAAGAATGAGAGACCTAGTGGGACTTGATTGCCCAAGGAAAGAATAATTGTTGATATGTAGAGGTCCATAATTTGGATTAGTGTGTCATGGTATCATAATGTGTCATTGGTGGTCAACCAAATCCTAAATGTGTCATTTGTGGTCTTAGATATCAGGTCAGCTGGTGACCCAAAATAGTGTATGTCAGACGTTCTCCAATGTGGCTAGCTTTAAAATTAGGAGTTGCCCTTCTGAGTTGTACCAGTTCCTTCATCAGGTACAACATGGACGGGTATCTCCGAAACGCGTTGTCCAATAGACATCTGATTTTACTATCAAATGACCTCCTCTTCCCTCATTTCTCCTTCACCTCGCCCCTCTGCATATACCTTCACTTGCTTCCCCATTGCCCGGTTTACAATATTAATAACAGCATACAAGGCTGTCCATAAACTGTCCATACATGTCTTTCCAGTACATCCACACGTACAATCTCTGATTCTTTCATGATCTCCACCTTTGCTCTTCTCTTATCTGACCTTCACACAATCGTCTCCAAGATTTCTCATGTGTAACCACCATACCCTGCAGCAGTCACCTACCTGTGCCAATGATTGCCTGGATAGTCACAATTCTGTGCTGAGAGGAACCAGGAAGTAGAGCATGGTGGAGGACTTGGGAAGAGTCATAATTGGAGCGCTGAAGAGATCCTTGAGTGTGACTTCTTTTATTTATTTTTTTATACCGGTAAAAATCAGTTTACTAGACAGACAAAACCTTTAATTAAAGGGGTTGTACAGGATTAGAAAAACATTACTACTTACATCCAAAAATAATGGCATCATTGTCCACAGGTTATATGTGGCATTGCAGCTCAGCTCCATTCACTTCATTGGGGGCAAAAGTGGTGCTGAGTTTGGACAAAAAACTTAAATATTTTCTAATTCTGGAAAACTCCTTTCACCCCTTAAGGACATAATGGGGGAGATTTATCATCTTATGTTAAAAAGTTGCAAACGATACGAACGATAGAGGTTTTAAAAAATTGCCAAATGTCCCAGTTTTTCCACTGCCCTCGCCACTTTTCAGAAAGGGGGCATGTCAAGGGCAGGAAGGGGGCATGACCGCTACAAATTTATCTTTCTTTACTCCAATTTTCTGGAGCAAATGAAGCCAGAAATCTTTAGTTTAGGTGCACGGACTGCTGGAGGATGCACCTAATTTACAATGAGGACTTCAAAGTATTCAAAAAGACATTTAGGAGGTTTAGTATACAACAGGAATTAAAGCAACATGTAGATGAAATTGAAACTTTATTTTTTATAATATGATTTTCATTTTTGATCTATTTTGAATTCATTATTTACTTTACTGATTCTACAACCTTTGAAAATACCCCTTAGGTGGCCCTAGTGTGCTAACTGACCCGAACACAGGCCTCAGAAATGAAGGAGCACCTTATGGATTTCGAGATCTTTTTACTAGGGTGTTTCATAGTCACCATTTCAGATCTTGAGGTGCCAAAACCCCATTTTGGAGACTACACCCATTATGGAATTCATCTAGGGGTGTATAGACTGTTTTGTCCCCTCCCTCTGAAAATCATTAATTGCTGCTGTCGCCATTGAGCAGCATCTCAAGTATTAAACAGCCAGGATCAAAGCTAGATCTGATCCCAGCCACTGCAACAGCTGACACTTGCTGCTCCTGAGCCCACACCATTGTGATTCCATAATAGTATTTGCCTTACATCTTACCCACCCATGATGTAATAATACTTCATGGGTTGGGAAGGGGTTAATGTTTCCTTTTAATGGATTACCGTACATGCCTTGAATACAAGGCACACCTTGGTTACTTCACCCTCCCACCCTGCACCAACCTCTTTCTTATAGAATGTGCATTGATATGACTTGATATCTTTCCTAACAATAGCCTCAATGGTAGATGAAAATATACAAAAGCTGAGGACATTGTATACAAACCGTCTCATCCTGGCCACGCCGCTCTAGTGGGAACAGCTAATCTTAAGGAAACAAAGGCAGAAATGGAGGCTAAGAGATGCCAAGACAATAAGTGAAGCAGCAGGCGGCATTCTTCCCGGTACAGGCTCTGTTTGTTTTCTATTTTTTTGTCGTTCCTCCTTTAATGGAATCATATTGGATGCATCACAATGGAGGACAAACATGTTCCCCAAAAACATGAGAATAAGCGGTAATTAAAGTCAAGTAATCAACAACAAAGGGAAATGCCTGGACTTGCATTGGGTATGTTAATACAATCAGTGCAGAGCTTCATTAGGCTTCAAAGAGAACTTTCACGAGTGTTAATAGAAACTTCCGAGACTTCTTGTGTGGCCTTTTCAGTGGAAAGTAGAAATATGTACAAGGCATGGAATTAAAGGTCCTGACCTTTTTTCTCCTTCAATGTCCATGATGTTTCACATTACATGATCACGTTGGTTCTTTTCACATGATGATGCCTTTCAGGGTTTAAAGCAGGTCAGATGTGGTTATACCAACCAGTAGATGCAATTAAAGATGAAGTTCGAGCCTCATGGTCCTCAAAGTAAAAGCTAGCTTAGCCAGGGTGCTTCATCTCCTTAAAGAGACCAGTCCTGTATGGAAGTTCTCCAGGGTATGGAGACTTATTGGCATAGGAAATGAATATGTAAGAAAGAAAACCATTTGACTAACACCACCTATTGGAAGTAACTTCCTATGAGTTAAGATCCGACTTTTCAATGAGCCTTGGGATTTCACAAGGAAAGACTAGCCAAGCCAGATATCCATCTGTACACAGCTGTTTGGAGGAGTAGGATTCAGGCTGTCTCAGTGCGATGCCTTGAAAGTAGCTTAGGCAGGGTGCTGCATCTCCTTACAGAGACCAGGTGAGATGGTTCTCTTTCTCGGCCTTATAAACTATGTTACTATGTTACCTCTTTGCAAATGCAAAAATTAGTAAACCGCAAGTAACAATGATATTACATACTACTACACATTGGGGCTCCAGTGTGATTACAACTTTTATGATGTCCTTAGGGACATGGCTATCGGAGGTGCAGAAGTAGGAGTTTCACGTTACTCCAATCTGGGTGACCTCCACTTTTTTCCACACTACTGAAAACAGCCAATTATTGTAGGATTTACTACAATAGTGGTTTAAGCATGTGTAATTAATTTTATGCTAAAGTGGTATTCTCATCTCAGACATTTATAGAATATACACAGTGGGTGGAATCAGCACCTATGTTGAGAATGGGGATCCCCTGCCATTAATTCCATCTGTTGAGGTGGCCATTGGCTGATTTGAGAATGAACTGAGGGATTCCCATGCAATGAATAGAGAGATTATTAGTATTTTGCTTGTTTATATCACACTAACATATTCTGCATATTCTGTTCTCAGTGGCGCTCACAATTTAAAGGCTGTGTAAAACGCATTGATTGCATTTTACTCATTTTTGGCTAAAAAGAATTTTTTCAATTGTCCTTGATTAAAAATATTGAGCCGTTCTGTCACAAAGGATTAACTGTTTTTCTAGCTGTGTAACTGGTACTTTCACTTTGTGCCAATAAACCTTATCTTTAAACTACTTAGAGGTCATAAACACTTATTTAAGCCACATTCTTATCAGTGAGATAAGAACTGAGCTATAATGAGAGTTTATAATGTCAGAGAGCAGAGATAAGGAGCCCATCAGCTCCTGGTCTGATGGAAAAGACAGAAATTCAAAGGGTGCTACTAGTGCATCTCAGTCCTGTACAGAATAAAGGGCTCCATATTTTTTAATAAAGACCAATTTTAAAAAAATGTTTTAGTTCAAAATGAGTACAATATATTAATAAAAAAAAATCCCCAAAAGGTGTACATAGCCTTTAAGTTGTCTATCAGTATGCCTTTAAAGTGTGGGAGAAAACTAGAGTACCCGGAGGAAACCCACGCAAACATGGGGAGAACTTCCACACTCCATGCAGACGTTATCCTTTGTTGGATTTTACCTGAGTGTTGCAAGGCATCAGGGCTAACCACCATGGTGCCCTGGTGACCACAAATTGAGAAGGGATACAAGCACATTGGCACAATTCACATAAAAGTAACTGGGACTGGGATACACGGAGCAGTGAAAACATGAACCGCCATTGAACACAATGGCACAAATCCAAACCCACAAGCAACTGACACTGGCAAGGAAGGTACCAAATGGTACAAGTGAAAGGCCATTATAACAATATGCAGCCAACAACTTAACACATTGTTACACAGAATATACTACAGGGTCAACACATTATGTTAGGGTGCCCAGGGGGGCACAAAGCAATGTGGCTATATGGGTTGTAGAAATACAGATTCAACAATTCTCCTACTCCTAGGAGTTCAGGGGTATTGGTTCTCATTGAAGAGACCCCAACTGTGTATGCAGACTTACTTTCAAGCAGTGCTCCCTGGGAAAAACAGTATGCAAATTAGCTCATGGTCCTTACAGCTATGTAAGAGCGCAACATCACTATGTGCAGAACATAGTCATTTCCAGGGGTACACCTAGCCTTTCTGCTGCCTGAGGCGAAAACTGAAACGGCACCCCCCCCCCACCTTCCCACTGCCAATTTTTTAACCTAACCCCTTCCCTTCAGCCCATGGCCCTTTGGCTGCCCCCCTCTTCCCCTTACCTGGTGCTGCCTGAGGAGATAGCCTCACCTGACCTCATTGGTGATGCACCCCTGGTCATTTCCTTCCTAAAGTGGGTCTCCAGGCTCTTGATGTTGATGACCTATCCTCAGGATATTCATAATTGGTAACCGAACGCCGCACACCCCCTTGATCAGCATGTTCCTTGAAACCTTCAGCACTGGAGCTAGTACTCTGAATGGAACAGGAGGCGCAGCTCAAGTCAAAGTGTAGCGACTTTGCCGCATTACTGCAAATCAGCCCCCATTTTTTTCTATGAGCTGCAGTAACTAAACACAACCACTACACTTTGAACTGCGCTGTCCTTCCTGCTCCATTCAGGAGCTGGTTCCAGGTTAAGAGGCTGCAGGGAACAGGTGACCGGTCGGAGAGCAAGATGTCGGACCCTTACCGATCAGATATTAATGATCTCCCTGAGGATAGGTCATCAATATCAGAAGCCTGGAAAGTTTTCCTTTAAGAAAAAATGCTGCAATCTACAGCCTGGTATCCCCTCCTTAGGCTGAAACTGCCTCCTGCAAGTGAATTAAAACCAAAACACATAAAAGCTAACACACACTCAGGAAAAAAGCATTTTGCCTGGCTGCTCTAGATCGCAGTCCTAAGGGAACGCTGTGCGATGACATCACCAAATATCACCAGAGACCAAGTTGAACAGCAGGGCCTGTCTGATCTGGGCTACTTGTCCATAACTCGTACGAGCCTTACTACTCTATGTTTGTAGCTCGTTGATTGCTTTTTGGCTAAAGTACCGGTAATCACTCCCTGGGTTTGCAGTTCTCAGTGCAGGTTTTAATTCTGTACATTCTTTCTACCAGGAGCATGTGGTCGTTTCTATGGGAAATACTCATAAAAAGGTTTAAAGCACCAATATAAAATTGTAAAAAGAGAGCAGAACCAGAGTATCGTGATTGGTCTTAACTCATATGTTTGTTTTTTCCCCTCAATTATGTTTACATGCTAAGTTAAAATTCTCATAGTCTTATGGAGGAGGAGTGATGAATGAGACGCCCTCCCCCACCTTGAGATGTAAGAGTGTGAGAATTTTCACCGAACATGATGTTGGGCTCAATCATCAATCACTTAGTTACAAAAAACAGTAGAAATGTGGATAGCACACCCACATTCTATATATTCATCTATTATTGCATCTCAGCTTAATTAATAGTATACGAGACCACATGGTAGGGTGAGCTTTTGACATCTGTTCACATGGTGCGTTACTGTGTGGTTGCCATTGTTGCTGTGGTACTGTGCCTGTGGTTTGGTGGGGCCCACTGCCAAGGAGGATTGGTCTGACAGCTGGGGTGCTGTTGAACTGCTGGGTTGTGCCACCTGCTGGCATGGTTTTGTGGCGGCAGTGGTCGTCACGTTGTGCTGTGCCAAATTAGACTAGGTACCCACTCGTAGAGGCAACCTTGATGTAGTGAGTGGGCGTATGCATTTTGATCAAAAAGTATCCTGAGAAGCGATGTGAATTGTGCTAAGAAGCCATGATGGATGAAGGCATGTGGCTGTGTGATCCATGTTTCTCTTATTTTTTTGTAAATCATACTTAGTTTTTGAGAAGTGACATCAGAGATTCAGAAGAAGGCGAAAAAGGCAAAAGTTTTTCCTTATGCCCCCCCCCCCCATTTATGTAGGACACACCCTCAAACTATGACAATTGAATGACAAATTGTACATAAGATTCCCTTCAGCAGACCCCAAAATTATTAAAGAGTACACACAAGCCCCCTAAAGAAATATAGCCCACACACCAAACCTCCCTAAATATATATGCAATGTCCCCACTACAGAATAGCAGTACACTGCAAAGTGTAAAAAATGTATTTCTGTGTAAAATATGTCTTTACTGTATACAAGAGCACAAGGTATTAATAGGCGATAATCTCAGGCACCACTAGATGGGGCTGGTATCACCCTCAGACTGGCTCACCAGAGAACCAGAGGAATCTTCGGTCAGCCAGGCTCTGATACCATAGAGGGTCCCAAAGGTCCAGGTGAAAAAAACACATTTGGAGCTGACTTTGGAGCCAATCACTTGCCTCCAGGGTGTATTTCTTTGATTCAAAATGTATCACTTTAATCGATGATATGGGAATTGGGCCCCAAGAATAATTTCCTCTGGTGAGTCCAAGGAACCCCAGTCCAACACTGCTTAGACTACCTTATATTGAGAGTAGATGGTATTACCTGTTCAGAATTCAGGTCCCAGACAGGACAAGTCAGGAAACACAAGAAAATCTACAAAAGCAGGCCAGATGGAAAGAGAGGTTTAGTGAAAGTCCAGTAGAGATAAACTGTCTGAAAAGGACGCATAGGATCTAAGGCACATGTGTTCAGGAGTTTGCCTCCAGTGCTTGAATGTGCATTTAAGTGGCTTGATGACCTGTGTGAAAAGTACCCACATCCCACAGTGGACAATTGTGGACATGACTGTAAGTACTGCAACCTGTTCTAAAAACTACTACTCCCATCTGGCCACCCACTCACGCACACTCCTGTGGCACGCTGCAGATCCCAAGCCAGACTCCCCATTATTCTGACCTCATACCAGCCTGTTTTACAAGCCTAAGGCTACATCTCCTGTTTTTACAGACATAATATCCCATAAAAAAAAAAAATCAAGACTCCAGACTAGACCTCTCTTCCTGTTCCTTTTCCCTTCCCTACCATTCCTTCTTGTTTCCATTCTGCCAGACTCCCTCAATGGAAAGTGCCAAGTGCACTGATGTTGTATCTGGCGACACCTGGTAGGTAAGGGAAGAGCAGGAATTGCCGAGTACAGGAGGAGATCTTCTCTTTCTTGGAAGTCTCCCAGAAATATTGGTTAACAAATTAGGGATAAAGTTGACTTAACAACACTGGAATAAAACCCCTCAAAATGGCTGTAGTAGCAACTTCTGCATGTTTAAAGGGGTATTCAAGGATTTTACTACTGATGACCTATCAGAATAGGTCCTCAGTATCTGATCAGCGAGGGTCTGACCCCCGAGACCCAAGAGAATCAGCAGTTTGAGAAGGCACTGGTGCCCCTGTGAGCACCCCGACCTTCTCTGTGCTCACCAAGAGTAGCACCATACATTGTATAGGGGCTGTGCTTGGTATTGCAGCTCACTTGAATGGAACTGAGCTGCGCCTAGGCCACATGACCAGTGTATGTAACCAGGGTGGTGTCTAGGGCCCACCAGTAAAATTCCCTCTGGGGGCCCACTGTAAAGCTCACTCTGGGGGCCCACATGCATATGCTACCTGCCTACACTATCCAGTATTTTATATGGCAATGCAATGTATATAGGCAATGTACTGCATAGAATCTTAGGCAGCCTATTTATAGGTCAGTCTACTGTGCCATGTGTCACTTGTGCAGGAGGTGGGGGACTAGAGGCCTACCTAGCTCAGGGGCCCACCGGGGGATTCACCTGTTCCCCTGTGGGCCAGTCCGATCCTGTATGTAACATTACTGACCTAGGAAGAGGCTGCTTACAGGAGCTCTGTAACCTCATAGGTGGGGGTGCCAGGAGTTGGACCCCACAAATCTGATATTAATGGCCTATCCTGAGCATATGTTATCAATATCAAAGTCTTGGACAATCCCTTTAAAATACTGGTGGCTTTTAACCCTTTCACCCAGACCCCAGGTTCAAAAGAAACCTTTACACTCCCTACAACAACACCCTATGCCAATAACTTCATACAGTCCAATTACAGGTTCTATGAGTCATGAACCAAGATTGATGACACCTTTAAATAATCTTTTTCATACCCGTCCCGCGAGAGTCTAAACCTCGACATCAGCTCCTGGATAAATAAACGTGGCACTAATAAGACGCATTGTGCACTATTTGCCAGTGGTGACGGTTTAGCGGCCGTATATGAGAGGCCTGATTTATAAGTCCCAGCCATATCAAATGTGTGTAGGTGTGAGGTCTCGAATGGCATTTTCATGACCAGCCGTGGGGTCACACTTAGTAAGCCCTGCCTAAACAAATCATAAACAAGAGGCTCTGGAAAGCAATGGATTCCTATTTTTTCCGCTCCTCTGCCAACATAAAGAGAGGGTTGTGATTGTAACTCCGGAGCATAAAGTACAGTCTGTCTCGATGGAAATTATAGCATTTTAGCTGTGGTCGGAGTTCGGTGAGAACCCTGACCCGTAGCCAAGGGAGTCTGCCGAATCTGTATCTCTCTAGATCTCCGAACAAATAACGATTACATTTAAGAAAATTCCAGATTTACATATGAAACCATAAATATTTTTTCTTGGCTACCGGGGGGATTAAATTAAGTTTCCTTAGGTGACAAATATCCTAACACAGGGTGCGCTTTGTTGCCACCATGTATGTTAGAGAAAAAGTATATTATTACATGTATACGGAGAGACCTAAGTTTCCAACTAATGTACTGAATATAGAAAGTCAGTTTATAGATTTGTGTGAATTACCGTATTCAGGGGTTAAGCAGTCGCACCAAGGCTCTGGTACCCGAGGGAGCAATATTAGAAGAGGACAATATCATACATGGTAGGTGGAGTCACCCATACTTATTCATTTTCATCACCTGAACTTTTTGAGGGATAGTTTTTCATGGCATGAGCTGTAGTTGGGGTACATGCAATGTTTTGATCCATTTTTCATGAAGGTTGTGTAGTGGGTGGTTTTTTTTAGGTTAGTCGCTGCTCAGATAACTAAGGAGATATTTTAATAGTTTGGACTTTTACAGACGTGGAAATATAGATAATTTTTTAAATACCATATTTTCCGCTTTATAAGATGCACCCGATGATAAGACGCACCCCAGGTTTAAGAGGAGGAAAATAAGAAAAAAGTATTTTTCATCGGACCCCACATAAATATCAGGACATCAGATCAGGCCCCCATAAATATCAGGACATCAGATCAGACCCCCTAATCAGGACATCACGTCATCCCACATTGTCAGACCCCCATAAGACCTCAGATCAGCCCACATTGTCAGACCCCCATCAGACCTCAGATCAGCCCTCTCAGCCCCTATCAGACCTCATATCAGCCCACTCAGACCCCCATCAGCACTCAGATCATCCCACTCAGACCCCCCATCAGACCTCAGATCAGCCTTCTCAGCCCCTTATCAGACCTCAGATCAGCCCACTCAGACCCCCATCAGACCTCAGATCATCCCACTCAGACCCCCATCCAGACCTCAGATAAGCCCACTCAGACCCCCATCAGACCTCAGATCAGCCCTCTCAGACCCCCAATCAGCCCTCAATGTGAGACCCTCATCAAACCTCATATCAGCCCACTCAGACCCCCATCAGACCTCAGATAAGCCTACTCAGACCCCCATCAGACCTCAGATCAGCCCTCTCAGCCCCTATCAGACCTCAGATCAGCCCACTCAGACCCCCATCAGACCTCAGATCATCCCACTCAGACCCCCATCAGACCTCAGATCAACCCACTCAGGCCCCCATCAGACCTCAGATAAGCCCACTCAGACCCCCATCAGACCTCAGATCAGCCCTCTCAGACCCCCAATCAGCCCTCAATGTGAGACCCTCATCAGACCTCATATCAGCCCACTCAGACCCCCATCAGACCTCAGATAAGCCTACTCAGACCCCCATCAGACCTCAGATCAGCCCACTCAGACCCCCAATCAGCCCTCAATGTTAGACCCCCATCAGACCTCAGATCAGCCCACTCAGACCCCCATTTAGCCCTCAATGTTAGACCCCATCAGACCTCAGATCAGATTAAAATAAAAAACCTCCTCTTACCCGTCCTCCACCTCCCCGTCCTCCCTGTGCTCACCGTCTTCCTGGCCTGTGCTGCTCTTTCACCTGACTGCGTGCAGCGTCAGGTCATAGTGCATGCACTACGTCCTGACGCTGTACGTGGTCAGGACAGTGAAGCGCTGGTCGGGAAGACGGGGAGGGTGAGTAGCACAAGCGCTTGCAGTGCTTTGCTCCCGGCACCTAATACATACTAGTGAGCTCTTCCAAGCGGTCACTAGTATTCGCTTTATAAGACGCACAGCCATTTTTCCCCCACTATTGGGGGAAAAATGAGTCTTATAAAGCAAAAAATACAGTATATATTTTATGTAAGAAAATAAAAAAGTTTTTTTTTTTTACTTTTAATTTTAAAAATTTTTAGGAAACTTTTTTTAAGCACTCTAAGTAGCTTATGGGGGAGCCAAGTTTTAAGCTGGCCATACTGCAAAGACAAAAACCAAAGTCTGCACATCCTAATGCGCAGGTGCACATTGCCATTGCTGAAAATACAAAATCAAACATAATACAACAGCACTCTGATAACACAGAATATAGAAACTAGCTAAACTGACTATATGATGGTCCATTTAAAGATTCATTGGGGCATTGGTTACGCATCTGCCAGTGGCATCTGCCACTCCGGATCTTGTCCCATTCATTGTTGCCTATAAAAACAATCAGAATTTGCATCTTTTAGTTCTTTTTTAGTAGTTTTACCTGCAGTCCTTTGTCAATCCACCAATGTGACCTCGTGATATCATTAGCATCAGCCATCCCAAACACCAATGTCGACTCTCCTGCATTTTTATAATCTCAGCTTTGCTGCAGTGCCTCAAAAAAGTATTCATACCCCTTGAACTTTTCAACATTTTGTCAAGTTACACCGACAAACTTAAATGTATTTTATTGAGATTTTATTAGATAGGGCAGCACAAAGTAGTAAATGTGTGTGAAGTGAAAAGGAAATGATAAATGGTTTTCAAATTTTTTTACAGTATAAATAAAAATCTGGGAAGAGTGGTGTGCATTTGTATTCAGCCCCCTAAGTCAATACTTTCTAGGACCACCTTTTGTTGCAATTACAGCAGCAAGTCTTTCGTGGTCTGTCCCTATCAGCTCTCTCTCCATTGTGGCTCTGGCTGTATGTTTATGGTCCTGCCAGAAGGTGAACCTCCGCCTCAGTCTCAAGTCTTGTCTCCTCTGCCAGGTTTTCCTCCAGGATTGCCCTGTATCTAGCTCCATCCATCTTCCCATCAACTCTGACCAGCTTCCCTGTCCCTGCTGAAGAAAAGCATCCCCACAGCATGATGCTGCCACCACCATGTTTCACATTGGGGATGGTGTGTTCACGGTGATGTGCAGTGTTAGTTTTCCCCCACAAATAGTGTTTTGCATTAAGGCCAAAAAGTTCAACTTTGGTCTCATCTGACCAGAGCACTTTCTTACACATATTTGCTGTGTCCCCTACTTGGCTTGTGGCAAATTGGGCTTCTTATGGCATGCTTTCAGATATGGCTTTTTTCCAGGCCAGATTTGTGGAGTACACGACTAACAGTTGTCCTGTGGACAGTTTCTTCCACCTGAGCTGTGGATCCTAGCAACTCCTTCAGAGTGACCATAGGCCCCTAATTAGTGCTCTCCTTGCCTAGACTGTCAGGTTTACAGCTTCCATTTTCAAATAATGGATTGAACAGTGCTCCATGAGATGTTCAGAACTTGGGATGTTTTTTTATAACCTAATCCTGTTTTACATTTCTCCACAACTTATCACTGACCTGTCTGGTGTGTTCCTTGGTTTTCATGATGCTGTTTGATCATTAATGTTCTCTAACAAACCTCTGAGGCCATGACAGAACAGCTGTAGTTGTACTGAGAATATATTACACACAGGTGGACTCTAGTTACTAATTAGGTGACATCTGAGGGCAATTGGTCACACTGTATTTTATTTAGGGGTATCAGAGTATAGGGGGCTGAATACAAATGAAAGTCATACTTTTTAAATTTATTTTTAGCTATGTATGATTTTCTGTAACATAGAAAATGTGGAATTGTTCAAAGGGTATGAATATTTCATAAAGGCACTGTACATTTATAATGTACCCTGCAGTCTTGGGCCTAGACCGCACACTCTTTTAGCCATGTACGTCAACATTTCTGTCTATGTACATAGACCCTAAACTCTGACCGCCTTGTTATATCCGACGCGTATATTAGTACAGCAATATGACATTCAGGACACCATTTACCAAGGCTAAAACAAACAAACAGATGGAGCGCTGTGTGAGCTCACCGATGCCAAGAGAACCGTTAACTATTTCATTTTTCAAGAAATTATAGTTGTAACTTGTTTTCTTTGCATTTATACTGAGAAATAAAGATGAACCTGTATTTATGGCGTTATTCCAGTGGATGTATTATTGGTTATATTCATCAAAGGAGATTCTTGGAAACATTCTCCTATCTGGATAGTTCTTATAGTTCTGGTCATTATGAGTTTGTTGGATCCTCAGGTCAGGGAAACTAATCTGTGATGGAATTTTTGTAATTACTTATCTGGGAAATTCTAACCAAATCAGAGTCTTTTAGGACCAATTCACTCATGCTAAATGTTTCCAATGATTTGAGCAGTGGAAACCCAGAGATTGGAGATGACTCCTCAAGGGGATCTGGACTGTAGTGGATGGTAAGGGGCTTAGACCACTCTCTGTCTACACTATGACCATTCTTTTGTCCCTTTTTGCTGGGAAAGCAGGCATGCAAATAGCTGATCTCAAAGGGATCCTGCAGCAAATCCACCCATTGATCAACTTTTGGAGGAAAAATGCTCCCCAGAATATAAGGCAGCATTGGAGAACCCAGTAACTAGGCTACAAGGGCTGCAGATGTAGGTGTCATACCCAGCTCCTAGTGCCTGAGAGGGTATAAAGGACCGCATAAGAAGGTACAGGTATTATAAATGGCACATGGTCAGTGGGGGACCAGAGTTACAGGATTAACAGGGGACTCATGGGCTTTAAGTCAAAGCTCTGGAGGAACCTTTATCTTTCAGCACATTCATGTGACATAGACATCCACACGGGAAAAGCTGATATTTAACGTTTGTAACAAATGCAAAGTCTGAAGGTTGCAAAATTAAGCAATAACTTCTTTGCTCGCAGTTTACATGAGGAGATACTAAGAGAATCTTCCCGCTACTGTATGTTCTGTTTGTTTCATTGTGGTTGCCGTCCAACATCCCACGCACTGTCTGTGATAATATAAACACTTACGCGGGGGAACGGGGGCTGTGATTGCTTTATACACCGACATACTCTCTACGCAGGAACACTTTCTGAATCATATATAATATTTATTTAAAAGTTTATGGGCACAAAGACTTCCAGAAACATCACTACTGCTCATTTCTTGTAAGAATTTACCTTTAAAAAAGTTTTTTTTTAGTTATTGATAATGATTGCCAAAACTAGCCTAATGTGGAGGAGGCTGTGGGCAGAGAGTCCACTGAACACTCATTGGGAACCCAATGAAATTTTGCCTATTCCTGGAATGCCTGGTTGACTCCCCAAAATAGGGGTTGGAAGAGCAGATGTTTCTCTTGCTCAATCGAAGCGTCTTGATTGTCCTCCTCACCAAGTTGACATGCCAGGGAGGAATGTATAGGCATGGTCCGTCGGAATAGAGAAGCCTATTGGCAACATTGAGAGAGATGAGTCTTTTTAAGATTAAAAGGGTTGTCCATCCTTTTTTTTAAGTGATGGCCTATCCTTAGGAATGGGTGCCAAACTCCTGTTGATCAGCTAGTGATGGTCTATACTCAGGGACGTATCTAAAGGCTCACGGGCCCTGGTGCAAGAGTTCAGCTTGGGCCCCCCTTTCCTCAGTGCTTTGTGGTCGGGGGTTGGGGGGGATTAAGTACATAGCCTTCCTGCTGCTTGAGGCAAAAATTTAACCCCCCCATGCCAAATTCTTGATTTAACCCCTTTCTTCCAGCCAGAGACGTAACTTGACCAGCATGGTCTTTCTATAATACTAGTGTTTTCTTATGCAACACAAGGGTCTTTGGGCCCCCTTAGGCTCCTGGGCCTGGTAGCGACTGCTACCTCTGCACCCCCTATAGCTACGCCCCTGTCTATTCTCAAGATAAGTCATCACTTAAAAATGGCTGGACAACACTTTTAAGTCACCCATACACTTTCAAAAGAAGTCAGATGAATGCTCAATATGCTGAAAGCGATCCCCTCTCACCCCTACACACATGCCTTCTTGGTTCATTGGGGAGTAAGATATTACTAGACGACACCTCTGGTGGCTTATCTCCTCTGAGAAGATAAGTTTCAGGCATGTTAAAATGGTTTATTCTCAACTCTTTTTCCCCAACCATCTGCAATTGGTAGAAAGTCAGATAACCGTCATTGCTCATTAGATGGTCAACCAATCCTGGAAAAATCATTGGGTTTAGTCAACATTCATCTAATGTGCATGGCCAGCCTAAGGAAGACACCAAGAATAATATATCCAGAGGATCCTGAACAAAGCAAATAATGAAACAAGTAGCGTTTGACTTTTGGTACCATTACTGGAAGGTGTACTGTAAAACATAGTGGATGCTCCAGGTTCTGGAATGGAGTTGTATTCCAATACCTCATACTGCTCCTCGTAGGGAATGTTACTGTATCAGAAAGCAACATGGCCCCATTTTTAGAAATTGGTTATTAATGGGTGTCCCATTGGTTGAACCAAGTGGTTTAACTATATAGGGCGCCTAGGCAGCAGTGGCAGTGAAAAATGTCCATCATTCACATAAGAAGATACCAGTATGAGAAATGGCACATGGTAGGTAAAAGCCAAATACTAAAGTCCATGCTCATGTCTTCGAAGGAACTGCCTTTGCCCTGCTAACATATAAATAAGCTTATTAAGACCAATTTAAGATCTGACCGTGCTAATTCCTGCCGCTTGCCATATGTTACTGTTCAAGGTTCATGTTTACCAAAAGTATGAGTTTTCCGTCTATAATGTGACAGATAAGAACAGTAAATGTAACTCAAGTTTACTGCATGGAAGGACATAACAGATATAAACCCTATCTATATCTAGTTACACAGGAAGCAAGTAATGAAGCAGTTCACAGCTGCTGTTTGTCAGGCATTTGACTGTGTTTGTGTATGTCCGGGTAAGAGATAACCGCCTTTTATAGCCTCATAATTTGTGAATTTTTTCTACTTAATTTAGAATTTATGACACATTTACAGTTGTTGTGTCATACGAATTTTCTTATGAAGGCAAATAAATCGACTACCTTCAGGATACAATGGGGCCATTTACTGCCTCCAACAATGGCGCACGTGTTATCACTGTGCACCGTTTCTAGAGGGACTCACAGATGTGCCTGACTTAGTGTTTAGTACCATAGTCAAAAATGAATTCCTTGACATACAGGACATACAGAGCAACGGCATGAGATTTGTAGCCTGGACACCACTATCCAGGTGGACGTCCTTCTCAACCACTACAGAGCCACACAAAAAATATATGCTAAATCTACATACATTAAAGGTGTTCTCCCATGGTCTATCACTAGGATAGGCCATCTTTGGCCATTTAGTTGGTATCCAACCTCCTATTCAACCCCAATGAACCAACTTTGCTTGATTGGTGCCATCAATGTTTGATTGGTTTTGGTCCAACCTCCTATTGACCCCCAATAGGCCATGAATCTTTGGTACTAGTCAGACCTCCTATTGACCCATGGTGGGTCATTAGTGTTTCATTGGTGTGGATTCGACAACCTATGGGCCATAGATATAGGCTATTAATGCTTTATTGGGGTGATCTAATGACCTTTGGTAGGCCATCAATGTTATATTCCTGGAGATACCCTTTCGAGGGGTTGTCTGAGACAGAGAATCCCCATTGAGATAGCCAGGCAGGATGCAAAAGTAAAAGCAGTCTAGCACTGAGCTCCTTTCTTCTCCACTTCCGGTTCCTGCTGGTCTGGAGTTTGTCATGCTGTCTACTTGCATATCACTGCCACTGGCCAATTAATGGCCTCAGCACTGGCAATGGTCATGTGCCATGTGAGAACACAATACCACTGAGACCTTTGATTGGCTGGCTTCAGTGACATGTAAGATAGATAGATAGATAGGTATTGGTAGATAGAGTAGGTGGTGGAAACCACCTAAAACTCTTCCAGTGTCCCTTAGCAGATGTGCCCCTGGTGCTCTCCCATGTGCCCTGATCTAGCCTTGGTCTCACACAGAGACAGATTACATAATTTCCCAGAATAAAGCTTTTATTATTTGCATTAAACACTAATAAGCTTCATTCTTCTCTTAGCGGTTAGAGGTAGGAGGAGAAGATTTCATCTGTTTGCCCATCATCATCAACAATAGCTGAAGAAACATCATTCATAGCTAGAGAGTAAGGAATTGCTGAAAGTTCCCTCCTCAGAGACAAGTGGGGAACTACTTACCTTGTACTTTCTTATCGGAGTCTACCATTCTCCAAAAACTATTGTACACAAGAGGCTGACGCTCCTCTAACATTATCTGGAGTGGAATTAGTCAGGGAAAAGTCAATACTCTGTGAGCATAAAGTGATGTTGTTATATGAAGACCTTAGTCATTTATTTACATGATGTCTAATTGCGTAGTTACTCGGTCATTTATTGTTCACTGAGGTATTGTATTACCTCTTTTAGTGTGGTGGAGGCCTTCCCTCAAAAAGGGATAGGCTACCTGGTAAAAAGACATCTAAAAGCTATGTAAACCTTTGGGAACAGCTTTTTTATGATTGCATTTTACTCATTTCGGGATTAAAATCATTCTTTCAATTGGTCTTTATTAAAAATATTGAGCAGTTCTGTCACAAAGGGTTAACTGTTTTTCTAGATCATAAACGCTTATTTAAGCCACATTCTTATCAGTAAGATAAGGATGGAGCTTTGATGAGTGTTTATAAGGTCAGAGAGAAGAGATAAGGAACCTGTCAGCTCCCTGTCTGATGGAGCAGAGAGAAAATTCAGATCATGCTAGTAGAGCATCTCATCCCTGTACAGGGAAAAAGGCTAGATATTTTTAATAAAGACCAACTGCAAAAATGATTTTTAGTTCATAATGAGTGCAATGCAATAATAAAAAATTGCCCACAAAGGTGTACACAGCCTTTAAGCCCTCCATACACACTAGTGTATTGTCAGCCGAACCCGTTTTTTGACGGGATCGGTCAACAGTCTAATGTGTATTAGAAACTCCCAACATCATCTGTTAGAGGAAAGAAGGATCTGGCAAATTCCATTTTTTTTTGCCTGATCCTTTTGTTTTCTCAGCAGTGCTGAGCAGCAGGTTTCTCCTCTCTCCTCATTGAAAACACATACACTCTCAGGCTCAGCTGATCCGAGCATGCACGTATTTGGAGGAGTCGGGGGAGATAGCTCTAAGCCAACAACTTTTGAAACTGTATGGGCACCTTTAGAAGGGTTATAGCCATAGAGGTAGCAGTCACACTTGGTCCTTGATGCTTGAGGAGATCCAAACACCCGTCTGTCACATAGGAGGACACCGGTACTGTACATGGCACAGGTAGCTGGAGGCCCTGTAAGTCTGTATTCACATGAAGTGAGATAATCTTGGCTCATGTGCTTACAATATCCATCGAACTCAAGGAATTTGGCTTCTATCACCTCAATGTTAATTCATTCAAGCAGGGACAGCCTACCGCAGGTGTCTGGGTCCGGCATTGTCAAATGTTACTGCAATGCCCGCTGACTCTGTTAACTATAATGGGATCCGGCTGCTACTCAGCAAATATGCAGGATTCGGCCAAACAAAAAACGCTGCTGGAACAGCCTGTCAGAACGATAGTGTGAAACTGCTGTGTCTCTCACTCAAAGCTCAGGGGGTGTCCTTTCTGATGCATATATCTCCCTATCACAGGTCAGGTGAAAAGTCCTTTCTGCTGCAGCTCTGTCCCTCTCACAGCTCAGGGAGTGTGTTCTTTCTTCTACAACCCTCACCCTGTAACTCTTCCACTCTCTAAAAGTAGATCCAGCTGGTGACAGGATGAAACTGAGCATGTGTAACCACCTCAGCGATGTTACTGAGGTGGACAGAGAAATAAGGCAAAAAACAAACAGCAGGTGGTGCTATACCAATATATTTTATTAAATAACTCAGAGGCTGTACTAAATTGTTACTGTAATTACATGAAATTACAAAAGAATTCTGATCCAGGGGCAGAATATTTTTCGTGGGACATGCATGTCTTTCTCCTAGAAGCTGATTAATTTCTATCTTATTTGTATGGGGGTGTCCTGATTCCTGTCAGATGGAGGGGAATAAGAACGGGCCATGTTAACTTTCAACATGTCCAGTTCTTAGTTTTCATGGGAGAGAAGCCACCAAACGAGGTGTCTAGCAGCTACTTAATCCTGTCTCGATACTCAGAACACCTACATACTCTGTAGAACCATAGGAAAGGTCAGGACTGAGGAGAGCTTAGGAGGGTGGGAGTCCACCTATATACCTACATACGTTGTCAACGGACATTTGAAAGGGGTCATCAAAAACTTGTAGTTCTGGAATGATGACTCACGAGTTCTTGGAAGAAGGTCAAATATTTGCTACTGTCTTTCGCCAGAGACAAACATTTTTTCTCATACCACCATACTAATACCAATACTCTAGATCGCTTAATGGTGTTGAAAAAAATCCTGCATCTGATATTCTGTCTACAGCAGAATGTGTGGCTCCTTTTCACTTCCAAGGTGATGAACTCTCGAGGCAAACATGAGACTGAATCTTGACATGTCTGTGACCTGACTCGTCTGGGGCAGCCACAAAAGAGCACTCCCTAAAGTGTAAGCAAATAGTGGAGATGGTAGATATTTGGCAAGTGACGTGTATGTATTATTTCAAGACTGATTTTCTTTTTTTAGGGTTTTTGAGGGTGTTTCCAAAAAATCTGAAGTGCTTACCTGGACAGGTGTCGCAAGAGAGGAACGTTATTCTATCTTAAGATAATTAGATTCCAAGGGAAAATTATGTGCCAAGCATCGATGGTTGCCAGAGTGGCTGCTATGGTGCCTGGCATCCAACTAGACCCCAGGGGAAAACATATAGAGGTGGAAGTCAAACAAGGTCCAAAGGTTTTTCGGACACAGAAGAAGACACCAGTATCATAAATGGCACACGGTAGGTGGTGGGTCTGTTACAGATTTTTCATTGAGCCTAGAAGCTTCAAGTAATGCTTCTGGAAGGTCTAACCCCTAGGACCTGCTCCTATCTCTAGAATGGGTCCTCTGAAGTGAAGGGGAGAGCAGCCATACATGTGCGGCCAACGTCAATTTACCACTATGGGAGTTCCAAAAATAACTGAGCTCTGGATTGGCTATTTCCAACAAAATGCTCCAAGCGAGAGGAGTCAGAGAAGGAATGGATTGCTATTTGAGGAAGAATTTTACTTGCCAGATGCCACTTTCCAAAAAACTAAAATACTCCCATCCTCCACTTGTTCCTCTCTAGCTGCGCTGCATAATTGCACAGTAAGATATTTTACCAACTTCTGCTGCTGATTTTTATGAAAATTTTGCCCTTTGTGATGCTTCCATCTTCCCTGGTGTTAAACAGGCTAGTTGTGCTACCAGATTGGTGGTGGTCTGATCAGCAGACTGAAGGGGGCCTCTGCAGTGAATGCTGTAGCTTCCTCATTATTTACCAGACAGAGCTCCGTACAGTGTATTGGCTGTGCCTGGTACTGCAGCCCAAGGCAGCTCAATCGCATTCAAATGAATAGGACTGAACTGCAATACCAGGCACGGCCACTACAAGGTGTAAGGAGCTCCACCTGGAAAATAATGAATAGGATGCATAGCTCACCAGATCCTGACCAATCTGATTGATGGGTAATTCTAATGATAGCCCAGCAATATAAAAGTCCCATAAAACCCCTTTAATGATTTCCTGTATCGGTTTCCCCAGTGTTTGGAGTAAGCTCTTTTAGCCAAGCAATGCACATTATACAGACTGGAACTGATAAGATGCCGTTTCTAAGGCTAGTTTCACACTAGCACTGATCCTGCCAGATCTCTCTGCATTCCGGCATTGCCATAAGTTTGAACGTCTCTGTCCCGCCCCATTAACTATAATGGGGACCAATGGAGATAAAGCTGCAACCCAGCAGAATCGACCTGAAGAAAATTGATGTGCATAGCCGTTTTCTCCCGGTTGATTCTCATTATTTTTGCCAGGTCAAGGACTCTGCCATCGGATGTATGCCGTTTAAGTGGGAGCCATCTTTAACTCCTTCCTGACAGCTGCTGTACAGGAACGGCACACCGATGGGGCAGGTGTAGAAACTGTGCTTCTTGCTCGATCAGCGGCAAGGGCCTGGCTGTTCCTTATAGCCAAGCCCCTGCTGCATCCACCAGCATCGGTCAAAACACAGATGACAGCGCATTAACCCTTTGTATGCTGCGGAGGGGGGGCTCCCTCTTTGACCCCATTGGGTCCCTGCGCTGCGGTGACGGGGACCCGATCACTGGTAAGAAATCCAATGCCTTCCACAGGCATCAAGGCTTGCCTCCTATGGAAACCTCTAAGACTCAGTGTAATACACTGACAGGCAATGTATTAAAATTCCAAATGTATTACAATGCATTGTAGAGGTGATCAGACCCCAAAAGTTAACGTCCCACAGTGGGGAAAAATTTTTTAAAAAATTAAAGTTTCAAATTAAAAAAAAGTATTCTTCTCTCCCCTCATCAAGTCATATGCAATAAAAATAAAATAAAAAGAAATATTAGGAATTTCTGCATCCATAATGACCAGGTTTATACAAATATCACATGATCTACCCTGTCAGATGAACGCCGTGAAAAATACGAATAAAAAACGGCACCAAAATAGCCATTTTTTGTCACGTTGCCTTACAAAAAGCATACTAGTGAGTGATCAAAAAGTTCTATGCACCCCAAAATTGTATCAATAAAAACATCAAATCATCTTTCAAAATATGAGCCCCCACACAGGACGATTTGCAGAAAAATTAAAAAATATACCTCTCAGAAAACACAAAAACTGCATTTTTCTTTAGAAAAAAAAAGCTTTTATTTTGTAAGATTGCAAAAAAAGAAAACAAAATAGACATATTAGGTTTAGTCACAGCCATAATGACCAGCTATATAAAAATATCACATGATCTTCCCTGCCAGCCATACCTTTTTTATTTTTCCGTTCACATAGCTATATGGGGGCTCTGACAGCCATAATTGTTTCTGACATTTCAATCTAAAGAGCTAAGCTAGGACTTGTTTTTAGCATGGTGAGCTGTACTTGTTACTGGTACCGTTTTTAAAGGGAATCTGTCATCAACTTTATGCTGCCCATACTAATGGCAACATAAAGTGGAGACAGGCGAGTTGATTTCACCGGTCTGTCATTTACAAGTTAAAAGTAAGTGGTTGCCGAGGACCAACATCACAACTAGGCCTGGAAAAGTGTCACCCTCAAGAGTCATGGTTATTCATGAATTCCTGTTCTCCCCGTCCACCTGCAGATGACTGACAGTCTTCTACCTAGTTTTCTCCCTTTCTTTCTAGGAGAGAACTGCCAATCATCAGCAGATGGGTGGGGAGAGCAGGAGATTATGAATAACCAGGACTCTTCTCAGGTAGATTTGACTCTTTTTAAGGCCTGAGCTGCAATGATTATGATGCTGGTTCTCAGCAACTGCTTACATTTAGCTCATGAGTGACACACCTCTGAAATCAGCATTTCTGTCACTAATTTATGCTGCCCTCAGTGAGGTCACCATAAAGTTGATGACAGGTTCCCTTTAAGTTACATACCACTTTTTTTCACGTTTTATTATATATATATATATATATCTATTTATTTATTTATTTATATTTTTTTCAGGGAGCAAACATGTTACAGCTTTTTTTATGTTACAGCCTTCAGAAGTGTGTACAGGCTAGCTACCTTTTAAACTTTAATAAATTACAGATTTTCTGATGTGATAATACCAATTATGTTTATATTTTACTTATTGTTTATTTTTATATGTATAAATGAGAAAGGGGGATTTGAATTTTTAATACGAATAGTTTTTTCATTTTTTTTTACATTTTATTCCTTTTTTATTATTGATCATTTTTTTAAATTGATCATTTCATCACTTATACCATACACTGCAATACTTTAGTGTTGCAGTGTATGGCGTGATGCCGCATGAGATTTCGCGTCGGATCTTCAAGCAATATGGCCGTGGCGGCCCTTCACGTTCAAATGGATGATGTAAGTAGGATTTAATTATTATTATTATTTTTTTTTAATCAGCAACCCCCTTAAAATGCTTTAATATTGATCTTAGATGCCATGATCAGTGATTAACGCCGCATTTGAGAGGTTCATACACGGGGTGGGGGGGATGTTGGCGTTAGCGCAATCGCCGTTCCCTGTCATTGTAGTTGCCACTTACAAAAAAGGGTGTCACTAAGGGAATTTTTTATGTAAAATCGAATTTTTAAGAACTTCTCTCATCTCTAATAGCTATGGGAAAGGGCCAATCAGCACAGACTATTGGACCTCAACATTCACTTCTGCCATTTACCAGGCTCTTTAAAGGGGTTCTCTGGGAATTAAGAAAATGAAAATACTTAAATATTACTTCATTATAAATATATTCCCAAATACCTTTCATTAGTTATAATGGCTCGTTTTGTCTGGGGAGCAATCATCAGGAGAAACAAAATGGCCACTGTCCTATCAGTACATACAAAACCTGTCCTAATCACACAGGAGGACAAGTTACTTCACAGCACTGAGATAAAAAGCTGCCTCGTGCTCCTCTCTGCTCTACTTGTCAGGGATTATGATGCTGAATACAGATGCTAAAATCTTCCTCTGAATCTTTGTGGGGATGGAGTTCATGAGGACACATTAAGTACAGAGAGGTGGTGGAGATGTGGCTGAGATGTGCTTCTATGCAGTCTCCATTACTACAGTCTGTTCTGTCTACACTTCATGTCGCCTCATAAACTAAATTCCCCAGAGATTTGGCTAAATATCAGCTGTATTCAGGATCATAATCCCTGAAAAGTAGAGCAGAGAGGAGGATGAGGCAGCTCTTTAGCTCAGTGCTCTAATGTAACTTATCCTGCTGTGTAATTAGGACAGGTTTTGTGTGTACTAATAGGATGGCGGCCATTTTATTTCTCCAAATTATTGCTCTCCAGACAAAATGAGCCTTTATAACTAATGAAAGATATTTGTGAATATATTTTTTATAAAGTAATATTTAAGTATTTTCATTTTCTTAATTCCCGGAGAACCCCTTAAGGGAGCCGGAGGATCGGCAGGACTAGCTGAATTATACAGTGGATTTAAATCAGGATGTAGATGTATAGCATTAGCGATGTGAATAGGTCAATGGTAGGATAATGTCTTCTAAATTAAATAAAAACTATGGAGAAAAGCAAATAAAAAGAGTCCCTATATGTTAGATGGGACGCAGATAGACTGTGATACATCACTTTACAAGTGAAGCATCTGGACCCGGAGGGAGCAGTTGCCTAATTTGGATGGAGACCAGGTTACAATGCACCGTTAAGAACATAGAGCCTGATCTACAAGCTGTTAAAATAAAAATGTGCAGACATGACGCCTCGTCATCGAGCCATATAAAATACATTATGGATCAATAAAAGTCTTCATTGTGATTAACAGCTGAACTTGTTTCTGTAATTCCCTCTGACATATGAACTCCTGAGCCAGAGACATAAAAAATACGGGATGCTTCAGATGGTTTACTTATGTGAGAAGCATTCAGCCCAAAACCACTTTTTTATGGGTTGTATTTAGTTTTATAGTATTGCGAGAAGGCATAGATTAGCGAATAAATGGCGGTTATACAAATCTCGTGCGCTTTTTAGATTAGGACGGCACTTGTCATCTTCTATCATTTTTGGTTATGTAACATAATTGCTTGCTTGCATTTTATCGTATTACCATAGACAATAAGAAATATACTGGGGGAGATTTATCAAAGATTTAGATTCTCCTACTTTGCCAGCAGATGCGCCTAATTTATGTGCAAATAAAGCAAAAAGAGGGACTAATAGGGTTTCAATACCCATTGTGACCCAAACGGGGAAATACCCCAAAATCTGGAGAGTAATTTATGTGTATGGCGCAGGCCTCCTCATAAAGTAGGCTCCTCCCCCAGCAGTCTGTGTGCCAGAATGAAATTTCTGATTGCATTTGCATCAAAAAATTGGCGCAAGTGAAAATAAATGTGCCAGGTCCACTGGCCCCACCCTCAGGGAAGTGGGGAAGGTGGTGTAAAACATGCAAAATTTGTTGCAAGTGGTGTTTACAGAATTGCAAACACTGTGTTTGTGACTTTTTTTTCCCACCAGAAAAGTGGTGCAAGGGAGACGAACCAGAGCAAGGGTGGGAATTGTTTCAATCTCTGAGCAAAAAGGGCCCATTACTACATATGATATAGTTTTTGTATTAATTAAAAAATCTTCTATCGTGCTGTGTCTAAAGCTACTGTACACAACTATAGGTTTCCATGGTAACAGACAACAAACAAACTCTGTGTAGTCTGGGGATGCAGCCTTATTGCCAAATGTCTGTCCACTTCTTCCTGCTAAACTACCAAACATTTGTTAGCATTTTAATTTTCTTTGCCCTGGATGTAAGGTTACATGTAATATCTGGCAAGTCTCTGAAATTACTGTTAAAAGCTACGCCCACCTTGGGAGCAATTTTTTAAATTGTTTCACTGCTAAATCTTAAAGGATATGCCCCCATTGTCTTACAGATGAGGATCCGCACCTATATCGAGAACCGAGCCCCGCAAGATGGTGGCTGGAGGACTCTGGTCCGGTCACCACCAAGCCGGCTGCCCATAGAAGTGAATGGGAGTGCACTGCGCATGCGCAGCCCTCGCTCTTATTCATTTCTATGGGGCCGACGGAAATAGCCAAGCCAGCGCTCGGCTATTTTCGCCAGCCCCATAGAAAATGAATGAAGGGCGGCTGCGCAGTATGCCCTCCTTCACTTTCAGGGCTCCGTTCACGACATAGGTGTGGGTCCTATAAAACAATGAGGGTATATCCTAGCAGTATGCCCTCATTATCCATGATGACACAAACCCTTTTAAATGAGAAAAGAAGCAACCTGTCTTAAATAAAAATTTTGTATTTGCAGCTTCCATACAAGCCTATATGTTTCCATGGTAACTATAAACAAAGCCCTGCAGTTACATTACCCCCTATACAGGACCACCTTAATCATAGGTCAAATGGTGTCGTTTCCAGCCATGTTTGCCTCCTCTGGACACACAGATATAGTAGAAAACTGCCCCAGCAACCCACCTAGTTCCCACTAGAGAAGGACCCACTAGATAAGCTCCTACAACCTGATCTGTGCAGGTCCTCAAGCCACAGAGGAGAGGGTGAGCCACCATGTAATCAACTGTAATCTGATCTGGAGTCTGTATTTGTTTTAAGGGCTAATCTGGTTTATTAAAGGGTCTGGTAGTCTGTGTTTGTTTAGAGTCTGGGTCTGTATTTATTTAGGTGGTCCAGATCTGTATTTGTGTACAAGAGCTAATTTGGAATCTGCATTTATAATTGGTTAAATGGGTGGGATCAGAGTTTTCCCTAATGCCAGCCTTTGCAGGCAGGTGTCTATTGTATATAACAACTGCCACCAGCCGTGTACACGAGTGGGCTCAGTTCTTGAATCTGCTCCATGTACTCACTGCGGCATTATCATATAGATGTTTGTTCAATGTTGGGACTTGGTTGTTGGTTAATACTGAAATTCATGGCAGTCACAAGCCTTGGATATCTGGCCACTCTCTTCAACACTGTTTGCACACCTGAAAGGGTGGACCTGGTGCCTCTCCCCAATAAATTAATTTATACTAATTCCTGTATGCTAACATACTCTCCACCTCTAGTTACCCTCTAACGTCTTCCTCCATACCCTACTAGCACTTAGAACACATACTACAACAACCCATCACTAGCTACCCTCTGACATCTTCCCCCCACACCTTTCCACCATTTAAGGTAAATACCCCAATCGACTGCTAATAGATACCCTCTGACATCTTCTCCCATGCCTTACTAGCACTTAGGGCACATACCCCCACTAGTTACCCATTCACATCTTCCTACACCCTTTCTAGCACTTAGGGCAGATACCCCAACAGACTGCCACTAGCTATCCTCTGACATCTTACCCATGCCTTACTAGCACTTAGTGTGTATACCCCATGTGCTCTGGCATAACTACCATAGCGGCAGACCATGCGACTGCTACTGGGCCCAGGGCAATAGGGGGCCTAGTCTTAGTTGGGATTATCTCCTCTTCTACTGGAGGGGAAAACTTAGTCAGGACTCTACCCTCTAAAGGAACAACTTTTAGCAAATGAGGCAGTGGAAAAATGGCCCAAGGGTCATTGGAAAGTGTTTAGGCGGAAACCCTTCTGTCCTGTGTGGGGGCCTAGTTTGATCCTTGCTATGGGGCCCTTACTTCTCTATGTATTTCATTGCCCATGTGCCCTAAGTGCTAGTAAGATGTGGGGGAGACATCAGAGGGTAGATAGTGAGGTTATTTGCCCACCACTCCCTACCCTCTCATGTCTTCATCCACATCTTTCTAGCACTTAGGGCACATACCCCAACACCCTATTTCTAGTTACCCTCTAACGTCTTCATTCCACATACCAGGACAACCTACTACTATCTACTCTCTGACTTCACAGGGGGCATTTAATGGAAACAATTGTGCCCCGTAATTCAGTGCTATTAGAGCATCACATATCCTATTAACGTGACATTTGGTCATTTCTTGGAATTTAATATTTATGGGAATTTTTGCAGCCAGATGGCCTTTCCCTCCTAAATGTTTTTTCCCCCCTTCAAATCCAAAGAGTCTACAAAGCTTTTGAAGACCACATTGACACTGAGAAAACCTGTAGGTCACTCAGAAGACCCTGTGTCAGAGCATCTGGTCTCTTTATCTGTCACTACTTGGTGTTCGTCAGTCTTCACTATTCAAAAAGACCCTACAGAAACCAAGATGCGCCAAGATGCTGACAGTCAAGCTGAAATTCTGAGTCTGAGCACGAAGCCAACAGTGGAAATCAGGTGCCTGCCGAAGACAATCAGCTTGGTTCACATGCGTCTGAGACGTGTTTTGATGGCTCAATTCCAGATTTCACAGCTATTTAAAAGTAGTCTTGTATAGCTGATCCTTGTCTCGGAACTCAGCACAACTTAATTCATTTTGCTCTTTCTTTATATAAACACCCTTTTAACCCCTCCCTTCATTTTCACGATTTGCATCACTACGGAGACGGGAATGCATGCAAGAAACTTGCAGCCCCATCCCGGGGGGTCTTGAACTTTGGTACCCCCCCTCATCCCCAGTCCCTATTATTCTGGCTGTGTTCGCTGTAGCTACGCTTTACGATGGACTTACTCAATTGGAATTTAAATGCCTCATCATTATTTACCTAGAGAATGGGGAAAGCTGCATGTTCTAGCAAATTATATCAACTTCAGCAGAAAAAATGAATAGAGATATGAATACATCAGCGATCAATGCGCTCGGTCTTTCCTAAACCTCTCATTAAGCCATTAGAACTTACAATCTTTTGTGTTTAATGTGTTTGGTAGTTTTGTGTGTGTAAGGTAGAAACTTTTTTGGTAATACCCTCCAGCAAAGTAGGGTGCAAAAATGTGTTTAATTTTATGCTCACAAACGTGAACTTTAATTTAACTAAATTTCATGTAATCTGTGGTTCATCAGGGGCATAGCTATAAGGGGTGTCGAGGTGGCAATCACGCCCAGGCCCTGGTGATTTGATGGGGTCCAGAGGCTTGTCTTCCATATGAGAAGACACCAGTATTATAAATGGCTCATGGCACACGGAGGCCATGTTACAGATTTTGTATTAGGGCCTAGAAGTTTCAAATTACACCTGTGTGGTTCAATGAGTAAGTCATAAATGATTAGTTTACGTTTTTCTTACATTTCTTACGTGTATGATGACTATACATATCCAAAGAGGTAATGACGCACCAAGTTAAAGGGGTTATCCCATTACTAATGTAAAACATTATAATCAGACATCATATAGCACATGACAATCTCTTTCTAACAAAGCTAGAACCAGCCCTGTACCTCACATGGATCCAGAGATCTCCTCATTCATTGCTCTGTAGATTTATATCAAGCTGGCAGCCCAAGGGGAGTGACTTTTCTGCTGCAGCTCAGGGGGCGTGTCCATGTTCTCCCTATCCAAACTCAGGAGGCAGCTGAAGGATGAAACTGAGCATGTGCGGCCTTCTCAGTGAGCAGGACAAAGAAATAAGAAAAAGAATAAACAGCAGGTGGCGCTATACAGATACATTTTATTGAATAAGGCTACTTTCACACTAGCGGCAGCACGGATCCGGCACCTAAAGGGTGCCGACGGATCCGTACTGCTGCTGAGACATGTGTGGAGCCGGAGCAGCGCTCCGGCCCCACACATGTTGACACATACACAGAGAACATACATACACACACATACACACAAACACATACATACTTACATACTCCAGCCAGGGACACCGGCAGCACGTCTTCACGCGCCTCCTGCGCGCGGTGATGACGATTCCCCACAGCGCCCTCTGCTGGGCGCAGTGGGGAAACGTCATAGCTGCGCGCAGGAGGTGCGTGAAGACATGCTGCCGGCGTCCCTGGATGGAGTATGTGAGTATGTATGTGTATGTATGTATGTGTGTGTATGTATGTATGTATGTCTGTCTGTCTATCTGTATGTTTCTCTGTAGCCGGATCCGGAATGACCCCCATTGTAAGTCAATGGAGGACAGATCCGGATTACTGGTGTGTCACACCAAACGGATCCGTCCCCATTGACTTGCATTGGGGGTCATTCCGGATCCGTC
Organism: Rhinella marina; assembly: GCA_900303285.1. Classification (NCBI taxonomy): domain Eukaryota; kingdom Metazoa; phylum Chordata; class Amphibia; order Anura; family Bufonidae; genus Rhinella; species Rhinella marina. The sequence continues at coordinate 107,926 of ONZH01019935.1, forward strand.
TTGGTGCGGATACCTGGACCGGAGAGCAAACTGCAGCATGCTGCGGTTTGCTCTCTGGTCTGAAGACAGAACGGAATGCTTTCAGGAGCATTCCGTTGTCTTCAGTTCAGTTTTGTCCCCATTGACAATGAATGGGGACAAAACTGAAGCGTTTTTTTCTGGTATTGAGCCCCTATGACGGAACTCAATACCGGAATTTAAAAACGCTAGTGTGAAAGTAGCCTAACTCAGTGACTATGCTAAGTTTTTAATTACATGCAATTACAGAAGTATTCAGATCCAGGTGCTGGTTTGAAAACTGTAGAATATTTTTCGTTGGACAACCCCTTTAATTAGTGGCATGCTAACTTGGAGGTGGGTTCCACCTAAATCAACTCAGCAAATCCATCTTTCAAAAATAGCTAGAGCATGAGCTCTGATCACGTACCACTTCATCAGTGGCCATGTTTGGAGCAGGATCGTTATATCCTGTATATCATACCTACATGCAAGCCCCACCTCTCGACTGCCCCAAACCTACAAGGGAACAACCATTTGTGGGTGGGGGCCTACATAAACTCCACCCATTGTTTTACGGGCTAACCCAAATTTGCCGGGACTGTCTCTGAAAATTAAGAACAGACCCTGCAAATTTGGGACAGTTAGCAACTATGTTATACACAGTAACTGGCTGTCTGCACAAAGGGCCACTACAGAAGGGGACGGCAACGCAGATGCTGTTCTTCCAGCTTAACCTGGGTCCCCCGCTGATCAACCCATTGAGAAGGCACCAGTGCTTCTGTGAGCGAATGGGCTGAGCTGCTATAACAAAGACAGCCACTATACAATGTACAGCGCTGTGCTTGGTAAGCACAGAGAAGGTCGCGGTGCTGATCAGCGGGGGACCCAGGTGTTGGACCTTCACCGCCAGATACTGATAACCTATCCAGAGGATAGGTTTTTAAAATCCTGGAAAACCACTGTAAAGGGGTTGGTAACATCATGCTAATTTTTTAAAATGTGCTGGAATCCCCCACCGATTAGATACTGATGGCCTATCCAGATAATAGGTTATCTGTATCAAAATCCCGGAAAACCCCTTTAACAACTGTAATTGGGACCAGCAGCACGCGAGATTCAATTTTAAATAAGATACTCTCTCCTCTGATTGGTTGGACAGCACTGGTCATGCTCCAACCACCATTCCGACTGGACCCGCCACAGAGAATAGAGTAGGGGAAACCTGGGGCCTTCCTTTAAAGGGTTGTCTCACTTCAACCAATAGCATTCATTAGGAAGTTAATACGAGCTACTTGCTAATGTATTGTTATTGTTCATATTGTCTCCTTTACTGGCTGGATTCATTTTTCCATCACATTATACACTTCTCGTTTCCATGGTTGTGACCACCCTGCAATCCATCCGTGTTGGCCGTACAGTTCCTTGATACATCGCTGTGTAGCACATTCCTGATGTTTATAAATAGAGGTGCCCAAAGGAACCAAGCAGTTTGTATATGCAGAGAGTGGAGAGAGAGAATACCAGATCCACTGGTATAGAAATGGTAGTTAGCTAGATGGTAGAGGTGAGTGATGCTCATCACTGGAGAAAAATGGGATGCAAATGAACTCTTAACAAGCTCTGGCTCTAATGCCACCAGAGCTTATTAAGAGCTCCTTTGCATCCTGGCCTATAAGCCTCATCACACCAATTTATGCTTTCTCCCCAAGGAGAGATAGTACTCCCCAAGGCTTGTCATTTGGTAAAGTCTCATAGGGTGCTAGATAGTAACTTCTTGTAACGACAACACAAGTGAGTTTATTATAGCTGTAGTTTCCTAGTTACTAGTGTTTGACTGATTCCTTCCGCCACATAGTGGGGAAATCCCGGTCATCAGTCAATGGCCAAAAATATCCTGGCAAAAAAAGATCTGACCTCATTACATTCAGAATGTGACAAGTACTGGTGGACATGTAGGTCGGGTCCGGGGGTTGGGGGTCCTTCTTCTATTCCCAATATGAAAAACACTAGGTAGAGTTCTTTACAAATAGATTTTACAGCTTCCATGCAGTCAATGGTAACGGTATAAATTCCTATGCAGTGAGCTCCCCCTACTGGTGGCTTCAGCCAAACTGTTTTATAATTCTCAGAAAGAAGCTGTAGACGTCAAGCAATATGATTTATTAATGTAATTATGTCTGATATAAATACATTCATAATTATGGTGTCCAGACTGAGCACCATATTTAGGAAGCATACGGGTGAGGCGAATCCTAAATTTGTCAGAAATCTGGATCATTTCCCTTTGGATTCTGTATTGCCTGTGAGTGTTTGGCACACTTGTACTAAGTAACTGGATAGGTTAGGGGTGCCCTTACTACGTTTTGCTATTGGGTCCTATGAGAACTGTAGACGCCCCTAATAACAATTTAGGATTAGATGAAAGCGTAACCAGAACACAGACCAGGGCTCAAAACAATGAGGTTTGACCACAACGACTAGATGACAAATGCAAAAAAAGCAAAATAAAGGCGATATCCAGAAGTAAGGCTACGATCTGGGTCAGGGTCACAAAGGTTACACAGAAAGTACCTTAATTCACTGACAATGGTGTAGCAGACGAATCTCCTTTTATGAAATTGCTAACACCTAAACAACCGCCCGCTTGTGCAATAAATAAAACGGACCCGCCAGTGAAATGATGTCAGGTGTGACCTCACCATGTATTTACTCTCGTTACACATCTTTCCAGCGGTGTTCCTATATTTGTTATATGTTTATGAACTCTGGAAAGCGAAGGATATAAATTACCAGCTTTCAGACATTGCAACCAGGATTACACACAGAGGACCTCATTTATCCCGACCACGCCATACCAGAGGAGCCCTCTGACTGACAAACAAGAGCAGATTCATTGACCAGGAACATATACGTATAACCACAGGACCTGAATACAGAAATACCCTCAGTCCAGCAGTCAGAAAATAAACATCAGGGCTGTGCGTTGTCGATTGTCTTTTTTTTGTGGGCCTGCCACCACAGATAGAAAGCCCAGGGTGATTCTGGAAATACAATGATGAATAAACCCACAGGAACCAGAACGTACTGAGAAACCAATCTCAATAGCATTCAGATGGCTTTACTACATAGGGTGAAACAATTATGGAGCAAACTGGGATTGAACACATTTTTTTATATGGAAAAACAATTTATTTTGAAAACTTTTTGTATTACAACTAATCTTAAAGGGGTTAAAGTAAAGTAAAGTAAAAATACAAAAAAATAGACATAATTTTTAATAGTAGATGAGAATCTCCTTCTAACAAAGCTAGAACCAGCCCTGTATCTCACATGGATCCAGAGATCTCCTCATTCATTGCTCTGCTAGATTTATTTCAAGGTGGCAGCTCAGCGCGTGTGTCCTTGCTGCTGCAGCTCTCTTCCTATCACAGCTCAGGGGGCATGTCCTTTCTGCTGCAGCTTTATCTCTAACACAGCTCAGATTCATGTCTTTTCTTCTGCAGCTTTCTTCCTATTACAGCTCAGGGGGGTTTCCTTTCTGCTGCAGCTTTCCTCCTATCACAGCTCAGGGAGATTTCCTTTCTGCTGCAGCTTTCCTCCTATCACAGCTCAGGGGGATTTCCTTTCTGCTGCAGCTTTCCTCCTATCACAGCTCAAGGGGATTTCCTTTCTGCTGGCAGCTTTCCTCCTATCACAGCTCAGGGGGATTCCTTTCTGCTGCAAGCTTTCCTCCTATCACAGCTCAGGGGGATTTCCTTTCTGCTGCAGCTTTCCTCCTATCACAGCTCAGGGGGATTTCCTTTCTGCTGCAGCTTTCCTCCTATCACAGCTCAGGGGGATTTCCTTTCTGCTGCAGCTTTCCTCCTATCACAGCTCAGGGGGATTTCCTTTCTGCTGCAGCTTTCCTCCTATCACAGCTCAGGGGGATTTCCTTTCTGCTGCAGCTTTCCTCCTATCACAGCTCAGGGGGATTTCCTTTCTGCTGCAGCTTTCCTCCTATCACAGCTCCGAGAGCGTGACCTTTCTACTGCAGCTGCAGTATCCCAGAAGTGGATCACTGCAAAAGGTTAATTGTTAAGGCCAGTTTCACACTAGCATTAAAACTATCCATCAAGTTCTTCCAGCTGAGTAACAGTCTACCAGAATTAATAGTATCCGACATTGCAAGATGGTGCCTTTCCCTGCCAGAACCCATTGACTATAAAACTACCCCTTTAAGAGAAAAAAAGAACATGAATGATAACATTATATAATATTGAACATTTTTTGTTAAAATGGGCCCTACGTACATACATACTATATGAAAAGATCCCCAACAGAGTCAATTTATCTGAAATATTTTTGTAACTAACCTTTGAGGGCGAACCATCTGCTGCTTGAAAGCTGCATGGGACTTCTTTGATGCTTCACCCCTTCTGTTGAACCCTCTCGCGGGCATAGACTTGCTCGTAAAAATTCCCAATTTTGAGCACGCCTTGAAAACAATTCTTATTTTCAAGAAGGCCTATGACCAGGGGCGTAACTACCATAGCAGCAGACCATGTGACTCGTATGGGGTCCAGGGCAAAAGTGGGCCCAGTCTTAGTTGGGATTATCTCCTCTTCTACTGGAGGTGAAAACTTGGTCAGGACTCTACCCGCTAAAGGAACAACTTTTATCAAATGAGCCAGTGGTAAAATGGCCCAAGGGTCATTGAAAGGGGTTTAGGCAGAAACCCTTCTGTCCTGTGTGGGGGCCTGGTTTGATCCTTGCTATGGGGCCCTTACTTCTCTACAGTATGTACGCCCCTGCCTATGACACATAAACACAGTGTATGGCCCATATTCAATATATATCTATACGTCCAAACCCAATAAAAAAGGTAAGTGAAAAGCAAAAAAACCTCTGCCTCCTAGACTCCAGAGAACCACGTACAGTACCTTCTGAATGTACATTTTTATAGCTTTATGTTATTTGAGGTGACCTCTTGGGACCATCGCCAGTAATATAAATGTTTGATTTCTTACCAGTGAAGTGACAGCATTTATGTGCTCACCCGTTGTAGTAACTATACATGTTATATGCAGAGGGTAAGAGGAATCTCTGCAGAACCACACTAGGTATGGAAATGTCCAAATTTGGTCACAATCATACTGTCTCCTAGGGATCGTCCACTGACCTAATTAAATAAATCAATGGGCAAGGATGCATTAAATCCGTGCTTATATTGTGTAGTTTTTAGCAAAAAGAGTATCAGACACCAGAGGCTTAAAGGGGTTTTCTGGGATTTAAAAATTGATGGTCTACCCCCAGGATAGGTCATCAATTTCAGATCGTTGGAAGTCTGACTCCCTGCGCCCTCGCCGATCAGCTGTCTAATGGACCAGACGAAGGCTGCGGCCTATTTATAGTATACCAAGCACAGAACCGTACGTTGTATAGTGGTTGTGCATGGTATGGTAACTCAGTCCTATTTGCTTGAAGAAAGTCATGTGACTTATGAACGTGACATTGAGGAAGAGGCTGCACTGTTCAGTCATTTTAACAGCTGATCAGCGAGGGTGCCAGTAGTCAGACCCCCACTACTCAGATATGGTGGACCAATCAGGGGTGCACCTAGCCTTTCTGCTGCCTGAGGGGAAAACTGAAGCGGCACCCCCCCATGCCAATTTCTTAATCTAACCCCTTTGCCACAATGAAAGCACTCACTGCCCATTGCCCTTTTGCTGCCCTCTCTTGCCCCTACCTAGTACTGCCTGAGGCGATCGCCTCACCTGGCCTCATTGGTGGTGCACCCCTGGTACTAATCAATTTTTAAGCCCTGAAAAACCTCTATACCAGGTTTCTCACTGACATGGGTCATATATTCTACTGGCTTGTGAAGTACCCCAGACCTGGGGTTATCTGAAAATTGTATATAGTTGTGTATTATAATGTTATGTATTTGTATTGTTGTGGCAGTGTATTCCAGCAGAGGAGGGAATGGTTGGCAATGGTTGGCATGTGCAGGGCTAACCACCCTATTCCTCCCTCTTGGTAGGAGTTGGTTGTTCTGTTTCCTGCCAGGAGTGGGAGGTCCAGTCTAGCTAGAGAGAGAGAGGAAGCACATGCCAGAGCTCCTACTTCTAGGAACCTGATATTCTTCTTCTGTGAAGCCATTAGAGATCAGCAAATTCTACTTCCAGAAAGCATCAGAGAGAAAAGACACAAAGAAAGGGTGGAATCTGATTGGTTTCTATGAGCAACTGAGACATTTTTCCTTTACACCAGTCTTGATAAATCTCCTATTTAGGTACTATTAATGTTGTGCCACTATGGGAGCACTATGCTTTGCAAATAATTTTGTGGGACACTGTTGACAGTATTAATATTAGGGCAGGCAGGTAGGCATGATCATTTCGGGGGACATTATGCGGGTACTCACTGATGAGGGCACATTTCTAGGCACTAGGGGGCACTCTGATGTTCCAGTTAATATGCTGGACACTATTACTTGTGGAGGACAATATATGCTGAGCAGAATTATATTTGGTTGACATTTATATAAGGACGATTCATCAGATTGCCCATTACTCAATGCCTTCTGCACATGACCATATCCGTTTTGTGGATCGCGGTCCATGTGCATCCCACACTTTTTGTGGACCCCGTTTTAAAAATGCCTATTCTTGTCCAGAAAACAGACAAGAATAGGACATGTTTTATCATTTTCGGTGTGGCCGCACAGATGCACACAGATGCCATCCGCATCTTTTGCGGATCAGATCCATACTGAAAATAGAGTCATGTGCATGAGGCCTAACAGAGATACACACAAGGATTCCTTTGCAGCACGGTATATTGGACTCATACGGTTCGGTATTTACACATAATTAGTGCTCATTTTGCTGCCGTTAGGTAATTTTTTTTTCTGCTTTCATTATTTTTCTTTTGGATGTGCATTTATTTCCTTGTTCTTCGTTACTAATATACTGATTTTGCAATTTTACATATACATATATATATATCGCTCTTGGTACTTTCCTTATTCCTTGGTTATTTCCTTATTCCTTATTATCTGGCTCTCTGGTTCAGGATCAATAGGGTAAGACCTTGTTTTAAGTATTTTTAACTTTGACCCAATCGTATTGTAGGTCTGCACTGCATGAGGGCCACAATCTATATTTCCGGTGACCCTCTGGACCTGTTTTAATTGATTTATTTCTGTAATATATGTCTGAACTACATGTAAAATGTATTATTTCTAGCTCTTTGGTGTGCGGGTGTATTTTATGTCTTACTGGGTTTCGTGGTTACTGACATTTTCCTAAGGCTAGGTGCACACTAGCTTTAGAGATCCAGCAGGCCGTTTGCAGCAATTTTCTTCTGTTTGATTCTCGACATATTTGCCCGAATGCGGCTGCGTGCCCGCCGGTCCCCATTAGAGATGAGTGAATACAGTATATTCGCAGGTTCAGAGATTTATTCCGACTAACTGATTTTTTAGGTACCAAATCAAACCCGAATCTTTTCTTTTTTGATTCTGACGAATCTTGTAAAAGGGCACCCAGCACATAAGCAATCAATAGTTTTCTGTCACCAGCAGGTAATTGCAGTCAGCTGCGGCCCAGACCAAGGGGACGGCAAGTGAACATGAAAAAGTTTGTAAAAATTTAACGAAACGATATAAGAGCTTTTCATTTAAAAATCTGTATTTTAGGGGACTAGAGAGGGTTATACACCAATTTCCAGGGCAATTGAAGCAACTTTGGTTCGGTACGAATAGATTCAGACATGAACAGAACTTTTTGAAAAATTCTGCGAATCCGAAACAAATTGAATCTTTGGAGATTCGCTCATCTCTAGTCCCCATTATAGTGAATGGGGCCGGGTGGAGCATGCCAATGCCGGAGTGCGCAGAGGTCTGGCAGGCCGTTCCCTCCTCGAACAGCCTGCCGGATCTCTGACGCTAGTGTGCAACTAGCCTTACACATGTAGCATCCCTTGTGCCGTTACTTTATAGCGAGCAGTGCTGCCATTTCTTTAAACATGGTTGACAGTGTGTGGCAAAGTTCATGTTGGGGGCACTATCTGCTTGCTAGCGATATTATTGGTGGCACTAATACTGTGGATCATGTTTATTTGTACCTGATTTGAATCACCCAATCGATTTGTCTGAATCAAATTTCAAAGAATTTGCTTATCACTTCTGCTGAGGCACTATCTGCCTGATACCGTTATTGTCCCAGGTACTGTGAGTGGCACTAATTTTCTCTAGGAGGCACTAAGTACAAAATTATTTTCAGGGGTGCTATTGTGGCAGCTATGTATACACTACCCCTACCTCCCCTTTAACCTTCGACCTTGAACGGTTCTCACACAAATTAACAGGGAAATTCTCTTAAGTATTATCTATAGCGCATGGGGTATTGTTGCCTGTTCTTAGGAAAAAGGATGGTGCCCCACTAGGAGGGGTCAACTCAAAGGTTTCTATGGGGTTGCAAGGAGAACAAGCAGGAGGAAAGATGTGACCACTGGCTCTAAAACACAGTGTCAGAATGAGAAGTGACCTCAAGATTATCCTGCTGTGACTGAGGGTAGGAGTGAGCCATCCACTCCATAATCTTGTCCTCTTTGCCCTCAGTTATAATGTGGTCCTTACCGGAAGCCAGGGAGAACTATGACCTGCTGCTACTACTACTACTACTTCTGGCTTGATAGCTTCTGCTGCTAATGCTGTTTGTAATACTACAGTCACCCACATTCTGACTCTGTGATGACGAGGCCTGGGTCTTTCGATTTCCACTCTTCCGTTTACCAGATGTTTTATTATGAGTTCCATAAATAAAAATTAACAGAGTTTGGGATAAAGATTATTAAACAGTACTTGCAAAATTGCATTTTTTTAACCAAGTAATTTACAGACAGAGGCGTAATTAAATGTCACTCTTTCTACAAACACATTGTACACTGGTATTGACAATTCATAATAGTAATAAAATGTATTTACTGAAACTGGTATGTACGTGCTGTTATTGCAGCACATGTTCATTATTGTTGCACGGTAGCTTAACGCCATTTGCGTTAACTGAGACTGGAAAATAAGACAGAGGGGCAGTTAAATGTCCCTCCCCATCTACAAACACACTGACCACTGGTATTGACAATTCACAATGTTAATACAATGCATTAACTGAAACTTGTATATAAATGCTATTATTGCAGCACAATGTGTTAGCTGGCTGTCCAACAGAAAGAATGGAGGTTGTGGTAGGATGTCTTGATTTGATTGCAGAATTTGCAGTGCAGCACAAACTTGTCACTTGCCAGCAGCAGTATGAAATACACAGGTATTGGTGACAAGTCCCTTCCTTTCTAAGCTCTACGCACAAAATGGCATGTAAGGCTTCCTCAACACGAGGTCCTCCTAGAATCTTGCCTTGTATCTGTCAGCCTCTGATCCAATCAGGACAAGCCCCTTCCTTCTATCTTCTTCCTTTTAGTAATCTTCCCCACAAATATTCACCGTAAAATGGTGTGGGGTGGTTTTGCGCAATTCGTCCAAAGCGTTTCCAGAACTTCAGATTCATTTGGCAGTAGAATGTTTGTGAGATTCAGAATCGGTTTGCTCATTTCTAGTCTGTAGAGCAGCTCACTGGACACTCACATTAATTCAGGTTGTACAGTAGAATACTAAGCTACTTGGAGCTCTCGACCTTTCATGTCTTCTCGAGCTCAGTAAGAGCTATTGTGTGTACAAAAAGTTGTATAAGACAGGAGAGCTCTGTTCTTGATCATTTTTTCTTCAACCCCCTGGTGCTCTTACTCTGTAAACAGTCCTGCTTGCTATCCTGATGCTAAAGGTTTGAAACAAAGCATGCACATATATAATGGAGCTACATTTTTTTCAATAATTTCCATTGGTTACATATTTTTTTTATTCCACTGTTGAACTTCCATTAGCGATTGTTCACCTCAAACAGATTTGTTGAGTCATGTATACTGTTTTATTTCTGCAATTAGTACTTTGAGTTCCCAAGGGTGAACAGTGTATGTGCCAGTCATTAAAGAGGACCTGAGACTGTCACTTCTCATAATGCATCTGTTTTAGTAAATGTATGTATTCCACATGAAATGACAAATCCTCAAGAAGAGATAATCACTTCCCCAAAAAAATTTGTATGATGAGCTCTTAAATTTTTCAGGTGCTAATCCTGGCACTCTTTTAATTCCATTTGAATTATAATTAAAATGGTCTCGGTACTTTGAGTTCACAGGGATGTACATTGTATGAAGGACCATCAATAAATTTTAAAATTTCTGCATTTGAACTAAAAATGAAAAGATAGCAAGCTGTATTATAGCTCGTCATATCCATGTGCACATTCCCCTCTTATTGGTCATTGAAATTACGAAAAGATCAACGTGCTTCTTAACCCTTTAGTGCATAATGCCGTACATGTACGGCATTATGGCAAGATGAGCAAGGGATTGTATGAAGTCGGGCTGACGCGCTGAGCTCGTTTCATACATGGAGGGTGCTGGCTGTATAATACAGCAGGCACCCGGCCGCAACAACTTGGAATGGCGATCCAACCAATGCCATCCTTTAATCCCTCAGATCCTGCGTTCCATAGTGTTCATGGCATCTGTGATGTGGCTCCCTCTGCCTTCCAATCGGAGCCCCCACAGTCAAAACCCCTTTCCCAGTTTTAAACAGAAAAAAAATAATATAACAGGTATCGCCACGTCCAAAAATCTCTGAACTTTTAAAATAAAAAAATGTGATATCAAAACCACAGCAAAACACTTACGTTTGAATAATTCAACCAGCTGCACCCGTTCAAAACGGATCATGTTGTATTACATCGAAAATGAAGAAACAGATGCGCCACTTAAATCATTGGGGCAGTAAAATCAAGTCAATGGGCGCCGAAAAAAACGGATCCGGCATAAAAAAAACATGTAAGTCGATGGTGCCGGATACATTTTTTCAGCCCCCATTGACATGATATTCAGCTTGCAGCGGTTTTGTGTTCGGCATGGGAACGCAACAAACGGGAACGGAAAGCATTCTGGCGCACTCTGCTCTGGTTTGTTCAGTTTTGTCCCCATTGCCAATGAATGGGGACAAAATTAAAGCGTTTTCCATTGGTTTTAAGATTCTCTGTGAACGTAGCCTCATACAGTTCTGTAGATGAAAATATAAAAAAGTTATGGCTGTCAGAAAACGATGATGCAAAGAAAATTTAGATTTTTTTCTAAGGTTTTTTTTAATAAAATTATTTTTATAAGTAATAAAAAAAAATAAAAACTATACAAATTTGGTATTGATGTAATCGTATTGACCAGCAGAATAAGGACGTCATGTTATTTTTAGCCCACAATGAATGTTATATCAAAACCAAAAAAAACCTTGGCAGAATTGTGGTTTTACCCCACAAAGCATTTTTTTTTTTCCATTTTCCAATAGAAGACACAGTAAGTTAAATGGCACCACTAAAAAAACACATCCTGTCCTGAAAAACAATAAACCCTCATGTGGCTAAATGAATGGAAAATTTAAAAAGTTATAGTTATTTGAATGTAGGGAAGAAAAATCCAGAATGCAAAAACACTATTTTGTAACTCCTATAGACTTCAATGGCTGTTCAAAAGTAGCAAATTGGGGGGTTAGGGACCCCTGTATTCCCATTGGGTGAGGTTTACGTAGTGGGAACCTCACCTATCACACATTTTATGGCATATTCTATGGATGTACTATGAGTATATAAAGGGGGTTCTCCGTGCCTTTAATAATGATGACCTATCCTCAGGATACACTAGGTCATCAATATCAGACCCCCGCCGTTCAGCTGTGACATCTTCCGTCTCTTTTCCTGCTCACTACTGCTATGTCTATGGCGAGCAGGAAGAGAGAGACGGGAGATGGCATGCACGTACTGCGCACCTTCCCTTCATACTGCTGATTGGCGGGGGTGCCGAGTGTTATTGATGACCTATAGTGTTGAGCGATCTTCAGTTTTGTAAGTTCGAGTTCGGGTATGAGCTGAATTGCGTTATGGATCCGTCCTCTCCTGCATAACAGAAACCAGACGGATCTGTTATGCTGGCCATAGACTTTTATTATGACAGAATGCGTAACGGAAAGCCTCTAAAGGCATTCCCTCATGGGATTGCATTCTGGTCCGTGGTAACGGAATCCATAACACAATTCAGCTCATACCCGAACTTGAACTTACAAAACTGAACTTCGCTCAACACAAATGACCTATCCTGAGGATATGTCATCAATATTAAAGGGGTTATTCAAGACTATAAAAATGTTCCCCATATGCTGGGCCCCTCACAGTGAATATACTTACCCTGCTCCCTGATCTGCTCCTGGTCCCCGCACTGCCGCTGCTGATTCTCCCTGTGCGTGGATGAAAATATCTAATGTCAGGGGGGCAGCCAATGACAGGCGGGGACGGGGACGAGCCTCCTTAAGGTCACCTGCGATACTAAGGAGGCTCCCTTCTGTCACCACCTCCCATTATCTGCTCGCCCGCGACACCAGTTGTTTTTATCCAGGGAGAAGCAACAGCGTCAATGCGGGGACCAGGAGCAGCGCAAGGAGCAGGGAGCCAGGTAAGTATATTCACTGTGAGGGGCTCAGCATATGGGGATATTTTTATAGTCTTGGATAACCCCTTTAAAAGCTCCGAGAACCCCTTTAAGATGGGGACACCCTTTGGGCTGATTAAATGTCACCAATTATATGGATGCAAGTCGTGAAAGATTTCTAGGGCTCTCCGTGCCAGAATCCAGCATCTCAAGAAGTAAAAAAAAAGTCCTATAAACCTCCTTTCATCCCGTTTATCTGACTGCATATTTCTTTTACAAAGACTTGATTTACGGACAACGTATCAATGCATTTTCATCCTGTACAAGCGGCAAGATTATTGTGTGCGCGTGCTGACCTCAGCGTTATGTTACAGTGACGTATTTGGAACACAGTGACATTGACCTGGATTTCATATCGTTCTCAGATAAGTGTTTCCTTAGTACTTACCTTGTTATCGCTGCGATGGGAATTCTAACTACAATCCAATCCTCCTGGCACATCTCCTGCAATTGTCTACAGGCCGGGGCGCTGTAATACGCAGCAGCAGGATGATATAATGCAATGACGTGAGAATAAAACCAGATACGTTTTCACCGGAGCCACATCTGTGCATTTACAAAAGAACATACGTTAGATTCGCGTTGACCACTGTAGACATTTATAGCAGTGTATGACGGGACGTCTTGTAATATTCTTGTCACTTACAATAGGGGGGTACATACTTATAATACACAGAAGAATAGGGGGCTGTGAAAGAAGAATCTGCTACATATCAGTATTAGATCTGTTGGTGTGTATTATGGTGCAAAGCAGACGCGAGCGGTTTTTAATGCAAACTGCAGCTGCTGCAGAACCTCTTGGAGATGAAAAAATAGAGCTTCAATGATTGACTTATTATTCATTGTCCCATGAATAATATTCTAGTTTACAAACCATCACCTGGATCTGAATATTTTTGTAATTGCATGTAATTAAAAAAATGTATTACAGCTACTGGGTAATTCAATGAAATCTATCTGTATAGCGCCACCTGCAGTCTGCTCTTTTTCTAATTTCTCTGCCCACTTCACTGAGATGGAAGCCCATGCTCAGTTCCATCCATCAACGGCCATTAGTTGCAGCAGAAAGGAAGTGCCCCCTGAGAAAAGACACTCCCCTTGAGCTGTCAGCTTGATATAAATCTAGCAGAGCAATGAATGGGGAGATCTTTGGATCCATGTGAGGTACAGGGCTGGTTCTAGACCAGAGAGTTCGTGATTCAGTTGGGCTGCAGCTGTGCTGTGTTCAAGAACCTTAACTTTAATACCGACTGTACAGTGCGGTCTTCATTAGTTAAATCAAAGGCAGCTGCGGGCTAATTGGCTGTGCGGTTCAAGACCGCAGCGCGGCCACGACCCGACCGGATCATGACCACTCCGTGTGATCATACCCATAGAAAAAGGTTATCATGTCCTGGATTATGTATGATTTTCTTTTTTTACATTAATCATGGGATAACCCCCTTTGAAGACAATCTGTCACTTTGAAGTTCACTGATAAACCAGGCACCTTGGGGAAATTTTATCAAAATTTTTTTAATTTTTCATCTCTGAGAAATTAAAGGTAGAATCTCATTGGTTTTTATGGGCAACTAAGCCACCATTTTTGATAAATCTCCCCAATGTCTTGTAGGGCTAGCTCAGCTGAATGTAATGCTACCTTTCATTTAGTGATCCATTTCTTCATTCTGGAGAAAAAGTACTTTTGATCCATAAGCAAATGAACAATTAAGTGCACTGGGGGCAGGCCCAAGCAGCTGTGTGCACTCTTGCTCCTCCAACGTCGGCCAGTTTCTCCCTCTTCTTGACTGGCAGTGTCAGGTTCCTGAAAAGTCATCTCGCCAGGTCCTGTCAATCAAGGAGAGGGAGGGGTTGGCAGAGGTATCAGGAGGAACAAGGGTGCACAGAGGGCCTTGAGCTCGCCCTCATTGCACTTAACTACTTAACTATTTGCATATGGATTATAAATACTTTTTTCTCCAGAATGAGACAACGGATCACTAAATGAAAGGTATCAATACCTTTTTATGAAGTAGCCCTACGGGCATTGTTCCTACTTTATCAGTTCCTGCTGACACCCTCCCTTTAAAGGGGTATTCCGGAACTATATTGATGGTCTATTCCTAGTATCTGAATGCAGGGGGTCTGACTGCTGATTAGTGGACTGAGGGGGATCCAGGCACAGCACCCTACTTATATTACGTAGTGGCTGTGACTGCTGCTGCTGCTCATCTGAATGTGCAACATACCGCCCCCAGGGCTGATTGTGTCCCAGGTTTTAGGAATGCTGAGTGGTGATGCGGCCTTATTAGTTTTGTGTGTATCACGGTGCTCCTGCCTGGATACTGTTGCTCCCCAGGGTTAGGATCTGCATCAACAAAGGGGGAAGTCATAGCTGGAGGAGAATAATCCAGTCCAGACTTTAAAAGTTCAACCAATTTGCATCCAGATGATAAGTGGTCTTTCTCTTGACTCCAGCAGGCTTTGGGGTAACCTGACAGGCAAACTTGGATACTTTGCTATCTCTTTCTCTGCTGTGCTAATCTCTGGCTTCAGTCTGGTAGCTGGATTTTATGACGGTTCTGGTACCTTTGAGCGGGGTACCTTTGGCCGTTGACCCCCTCGTAATACTCTATCTATAAACTGCAAGGAGTCAGGGTGCTCTATGAGCCGGTTCCACTGGAAGACTCCTGCTGCAGGAGGGGGAGGCGTTCACCTTACTGCGACATGTCTATTCTCTTTTCAACTCTTAACTATCGACTCCCACTGTAGACTGACTATAGCTTCCTACAACCCTTCACTTGGTAGGGAGCAGGACTAGCCCACTTCTGCCAAAAGGGGGGAGAATGGAATGGTAAGTTCCATTCTATCTAAAGATACTCTCTGCCAGATACACTGCCACCTGCTGGATAACCAGACACAGTGCATGAAATACAATCAATACATAAGTTACATAGCAATGTTATTAACGCACAATATCAGAGGACCTGGAACTAAAAATACATTTTACATTATTTGTTAGCCATTATAGACAATAGCAGGATGTAGGAATACTAGTGCCCGCTCTGAGGGTACTACAAATGGGTCTAAACTGCAATAAGGTTGCTGGCAAACAATGACAAGAACAGGGCATGCTGGGAGTTGTAGTTTTTCACTTTAATTGTAGAGCCCAGTTGGAGACCACTGCTATATACTATAGCTTTTAATTGTTATAATGTTCCCGTCTATGTATTATTTTCGCAGTATGGATAATCTGAGAGACGTAGCTCTAATATATTCTGGAGACAAACTGGACTGTACAGCCCGAGACTGAAGATTGAAGTGTAAGGGCCGGCAATCTGCCTGATTCAATCAGTTCTATCAAAGCACAATTCTGCATGGTTACTTAGGCTTCATGTGAGAGCCTGGGAAAGTGTAAGAAGCATTATATAGAGCGTAGACAGTCCTGATTAATGTTGGCTCCTATACCAACAGCAAACAGTCCCATTCACGTTTAATTACTGCACCACTCCTCTGCAGTCAAGGGCTCGACGTCCGCTGCCTCCAGCTTCTGCACACCATCTCCAGCTACTTCTTATCACCAAGAGAACTTCTGTGAGAAATGAAGGTTCCACTCTGCTTGTCTTGAGAAACTTAATTAAAAAGTCAGAAACTCCTTGGGTTCTCCTCCTTGCGCTTCTTCCGTACGACCCGACGCATCAAGTTCCTTGGGAATTGTGGTGGGAACGGTTTAGATTAAAATGGAGAACTGAAGAAGTGACGACCGGTCAATGAGGAAAAGCGTTATCAAAGAGATTTCACATTCACTTAGCACACAAATCATGGCATTATTGCAGATTTCACAAAAAAAAATCACCAAAATAAAGAGTGTTTTTTTAATGCGATTTTTCAAAAATCACAACAAATAATGCAATTTCACAGGGACTGGGGGAATAGACCCTCGGGCAGTTGCAGCATCTGAATAAAATGAGATTTTTCTTGACAGTGATGGATCTGCACATTTCCATGCTGCTGGAGAAGATGACCAACAGAGAATAGCTCTGGGACTGAGTCTTAATTAACTATGTGTTTTTATTTTATGTTTTTTTTAATACTGCAGGAGTAATAGTACAGGAGCTTGTTTAAAGGGATTGCCTAGCTAGAGACAAAAGTTGTTTTGGAGGGAATCGGTCACATGGAAAATGCATGATAGACCAGGAGGAGCTGAGCAGACTGATATTTATTATAACTCGTCTTTTATCCATCGAATCTCTGCTCATTCTGAGCTTAGTAGTCGTGTAGGCAGTCCTGATCACTCACTGACAAGCAATACAAAGAAGGCAGAGATTCAACAGATAAATGACTAGTGGAATTTTTTTAAGCAAAATTATGAATCAATCTGCTCAGCTCTCCTGTGTTATAACATGCTATCTGCAGACTGCACTGCATTTTCATGGTGACAAGTTCCTTTTAAACAAGTTTTTTTTTATCTGTAGCTGTACAACCCCTTAAGGGTTGTGTAGACCTGTGTAGTACCCCAGAGCAGGCACTACCATTCCTGCACCCAGCTACTGTCTCTAATGTCTAACCAATAATGTAATCTGTGTATTTATTCCAGGTCCTTTTATGCATTCCTAATATTGGTATGTAACTGTTATGTATTGTATTAAATGCACTGTGCCTGGTTTGCCAGAAGGTGAAAGTGTATCTGGCACGGAGAAATCTTTAGATAGAATGGAACTTATCATTCCATTCTCCCCCCTTTTGGGCAGATGTGGGCTAGACCTTCTTCCTACCAAGGGAGGGGTTGCAGGAAAAGTCTAGTGTAGTCTGGTGTTAGAAGCACATGACACAAAAGATGGTGCAGTGAGGGGAATGCCTCCCGCCTCCTGCAGCAGGAGTTTCCAAAGGGAAGCAGCTCATAGAGCACCATGAGTCCTTATAGATACAGAGTATTATGAGGAGGTTAACAGCCAAAAGTACTAGAATTGCTACAAAGTCCAGCTACCAGACCGAACACAGAGTCTAGAACAGCACAGAAAGATAAAGCAAGGTACTTTGCCTGCCGTTTTACACTAGAACCTGCTGGAGCCAAGAGAAAGACCAGTTGTTCAAGTAAAGCTGTTGAACTCTTACCAAGTCTAGACTCTTACTTAACCAACTCTAACTCTCCCCTTTAATGCTGTGAAGCCTAACCCTGGGGAACTACGGTATCCAGGTAGGAGCATTGTGGCACACAGGACTAAATCGGCCTTGGGGGGCATTACGCTGCACCTGCACAAGATTTATCACAGAGGCTTAGGCTGGAGGATATATCTGGTGCAGGGATAGACACTTTTCTCTGACTCTATGCCAACTACTGGTTGACTTACATTTAGACAGAATTTTATGTCAGAATTGTGCTCTAATATTAGCACATAAGGGGTCATTTATTAAGATTGGCGATTTATACGCCGGTCTTAATCACCCTGCGCTGGTGGCAGATGCAACAAAGTTATGTGAAGGTGCAGGCCTCTACTTAACTCTGGCGCTTGGTGCCACCATCCGTGCAGCATGGTTTAAACCACAACATCTCCCTTGCTGATGTAGTTTACGACCATTTTCAATGCCATAAACTGGGGTAGAAGATGAAAAATTATTCAGGCCGACCAGTCCTCTTCCCCGTCCCCTACTCCCCTTTTTTCCGCCACCTTGGAAAAGTGGCGTGAGAAGTCACAGATTTTGCTGCAAAAACCCTTTGCGACAAAATCTGCGCCTTGGCGTATATTTCTTAATAAATGACACCCATAATGTCCTATCTTAGACTATGCTCTTCACCCTAAGCCATACACCCTTATCCCACTATCAAAGCAGACTAAGTAAAGCAAAGCTCTCCAAAACTAGATGCACCACAATTTAGGACATTCTCTCTTCCCCTCTTCCTTCCTCTCCGTTCCTATCATTTTCTTTGTTTCTGTTTCTCTCCCTTCTTTAAGTCTTTCATGTATTATTCCTCTCTCCCTTCTTTCCTTCCTTCCTACCTTCCTCCCTTTCCTCTCTCTCTTCCCCTCTTCCTTCCACTCCGTTCCTATCCTTTTATTTCTTTCTGTTTCTCTCCCTTCTTCAACTTTCCTTGTATTACTCCCCTTTCTTCCTTCCTTCATTCCTTTCTTCCTGCTTGCCTTCTTTTCTTCATGATGCTTCCTGCACAGCGCCCCTCCGACATGAGAAGGTGGGGAGGAGGTAACATTTTTGGAGGCAGCTCACAAGGGTCCAGCAGCTGGAGCATTAATAATAGATATGTTTTGCACATTTACAGTATAATGAATGATACACTGTACCTCATGTACAGTTACACAGACCTGTTTGGATATCTTCTAACGTTGTACTTACAGAAATTCACAGAAATCACAAAAATCCTTACAATGAAATATTCTGTGTTACCATTTACTGATTCTGTGATTTATGCTTTCAGCGATTACACCGACTCTGCTCCATGACTTCATGTAATGGATGGCCGTCTTGCTCATGTGGCAGTCCAGTATCACCTTGACTTCATTGTTAAGCCATTTATAAGTCATCTTCTGCTCTCTAGAAAACGGTAAGGAGACACATAATGTCCCTGAAGAGAAGTATTGATCTTTTGGGCCGACAGGCAGACCTGACAGGTGGGGTGATTCACATGATGAAGAATACGTAAAATTCTCTCAAGGTAACATCCTGATGTCAGCTTCTCCCCTCTTTGAATACCGCCACAGGATGAGCAGTCTTTCGGTTTGGTTGTATGGTAACATACCTTACTATGCTTCAACTTTGACTACCACTGTCAGTAAATACACAATCTAGCATCTTTGTGATACTTTTTTGTTTTTTGACTTTTTGGTTTTACTTTGTTTTTATGTTGTGCAAAGCAAAAAGCTTCACTGCTGTTGACTGATCTGGATAAAGTTCAATAGGCGATATTGGAGGTTCCATTCACAACCTTCTTCTGCAGTTCCATTGGATTTGATGGGGAAAAATGCTAGAAATGGCCAAACAAGATTGGCTTCATTGTACATCAACTGGACTCATCAGGCGCCTTTGGAATCCAGCACTTAGTCGTGGCTCCAAGATGTGAACAGAGCCTTACATTATAGCTTGTATGAATACCCAGAACTGTTTGTCTTAACAGGATTGTTTCATGATGGTGATCCCTTTCAATACATCCCATTAGGGCATTTGGCTGTCATATTCATCCTCTTCCTCCTCCACCCAGAACCACAAGGGAGAACAATTCACAAGGAGCGTCTCACACTGTGGCCAAACCAAACTCTCCATATATTACATACAGTAGTCATCCATGTAGTTGAGTTTCCGCCATGTAATACCACATTTCCCCTGGAGTGGCGCTACAGATAAAACTGATGGTTGTGGTGACAACACATGATCTCCAAAGATTTCTGAAGTTGGACAACCTTATGTACATCTGAATATCTTAATCATTTACTTAAAGGAATAAATAACGATAAAAGATGTGTCAACAGCAGCTTGTCGGAGGGTACCAGAGGTTTGATTATGAGAACGGGGTCCCTGAGTCCCCTGTGTGACTGGAGCAGTACTGTGCAAGCGTGACCTCCTCTCCATTCACTGTCTATGAGACTGACAGAGATAAAAGATCTTCTGTGGGTAGGTGTTACGTGTTGTTTATAGGAAAAATTCTTCAAGAACTGTATTCCCTCGAAATAGTTAAGCAGGAAGAAAAACAGTGAAGATTACTTTTGGACCCGAAGGAAACTTCCTTTGATGTCCTGTGTATAGCGTCCGTCTCCAAAACAGAAACTCTGAACATTTAGAGAGAATAATTCAAAATAACAAAAATGATACACAGATTGTCATACGGGATTTTAACGGATTACTGTACAGGAATATTAATCGCAGAACAAAGAGCTCCGAGAGCCGTGTTTAGGGTTGTTACGTCAGCCATATATAAACGTGGGTAAAATCAAGGTGGAAACACGTCTACCATGAAAACAGCACTGAAATAATTTCTGATTTTTATATTAACAGGAACATTGGGGCAATTTTATTAAGACAGGTTTATTTTGTTTTGTAGCATTTTTAGTTTGTTCCAAATTTATGTTTTGCATGGTTAACCCCTTACATGTACAGCAGAAGTCTGGTCTTTAAATCTGGCGCTTGCTTGCGAGAACAGCAGGCACTATAACCACTGTTTTTTGTTGTTTTCAACAGCAAAGGCCCAGGGCTAATGTCTGCGATTGGCGGTAATGCCGAGCACAACCACTTAACCCATCAGATGCCATGGTCAAATGTTGCCTCTGCATCTGGAAACGCTAAAACGGGGAGCTGTGCGCTCCCCGGTCCAGGTCTCCTTTCCTGATACCAGCCAGGTACTAGTAAAAGGCCTGAGCCTTTATAAGGCTCCCACTAATATGTGCCAATGCTGGCCTGCAGGTGACAGGACATAACTGGAATTGAATCCTGTATTCTGTAATGCATAGATATTAATTACAGAACACAAGTTGTAATCTAATGATTGCATGTTATAGTTAAAAAATATATAACAATTAAATTCACCCCCCTTTTCCTAGAATAATAATAAAAAATAAATTAAACCTCATAGGCATCACTGTGCCCACAAACCCCCACACTATTAAAATATAAAAATATTTATCCTGCATGGCAAATGGTGTAATGGAAAAAAATGGCCAGTTCAGCATTTTTTTCATCACTTCACCCCCCCCCCAAAAAAAAAAAAAAAGAATAAAAAGTGATCATAAAGTCATGCACACTCCAAAATGTTGCCAGCGGTCCACAGCAGCAACAGGCAGGATGTGGTCAGACATCCCACTGTCCCACTGCTGGGCTGTGTGTGAGGAGCAGTAGAGGTCCAGGAATCCGGTGTGGTCTAGTATGAAAATATTTGCTGCAACGCCATAGTATGTGGGCCGCACATATTGTCGCTCTTCGTGCTTTTACAAAGTTGGGATGCACTTCCGTTTATCGGACCCTCTGGTCCAATCCATGTCTGCGCGGCTGTCTCAAGCCTATACAGTGGCCTATTTAAACTGGTAAGAAGCATTGTTTGTTGCCTATGACTTAGTCTTCTCCACCATATTAGCCTCTTAGTGCTGTTCTGGATTTTGGATAACCTGATTTACTGCTTTGTAGTGACTTGTTTTTCTGCCTGACATTTTTCGACTTTAATGTGACCTCCTGGTATTTGACTTCTGACTTTTGTGACTATGTCCCACGTCTCTGATTTTGTCTCTGACACAATCCTATGTGTGTGTGACTTCGGCTTGTCTGACTTGTGCAGTTTGTTATTTATTTTGCTGGACTTTACTTTTTAACCATAGGTCCTGCGCACTTAATGAGGAAGGGACCGCAGTGCAGTTGGAGGCCGCCATTTAGGGTGGATCATACAAGTAGGCAAGGACAGTGGTACAGGATTAGAACAAGGTTGCATTTCCCTCTACTGGACATGATACGTGGTGGCACTAGATGGAAATGTGGTAAGAAATATTGCAGACACCAAACTTGCAAAACAGAAATGCTTTACTCATCACTCCATGTCTCTGTATACAAATACAAATGAACAATTTTACTGTTCCAAAAGAGTCAAGTAGGCATCAGCGTGCCTAAATGCATTGAACCTTTTACCATCTTTCCAGTTTTCCAGACAACATAGCCTGTTTACTGAATTATACCAACCCACAGTCTTTGATGTCTTGATACACCAAGTGCCTCCTGCTTTTTGCTAAACTCCTCTGCAGACACGGATTATTGGTTGCTTCGCTGCTTCCCCTTCCCCTGTGTATTTAATCAGGTTATAGGTAGTGTTTAGGGCTGACTTTGTCCATTCAAATCAATGGGTTGACTATGTGATGCAGGACAGGTCCTTCAGTGCCACTCTTCGTTCTGGTCAAGAGACATTCGGAATTGAGGATGCAAATCAGTGGCATACATAGAGAAGTAAGGGCCCCATAGCAAGGATCAAACCAGGCCCCCCACACAGGACAGAAGGGTTTCTGCCTAAACCCCTTTCAATGACCCTTGGGACATTTTTCCATTGTCTCATTTGATAAAAGTTGTTCCTTTAGAGGGTAGAGTCCTGACCAAGTTTTCACCCCCAATGGAAGAGGAGATAATCTCAACTAAGACTGGGCCCCCTCTTGCCCTGCGTCACATGGTCTGCCGCTATGGTAGTTACGCCCCTGATGCAAATTATCAACTCAGAGTTCCCTAATAGGGGATATAAAACATTTGATTAATATCTATGAACAGACAGCTCACACGGATCTATATACATCTATGGTAAAGGTCTGTCTCTGCTTTAAGTCATAGTCTATCTTGAAGTTCCTGAGACCCAATGTAAAACCTATAATGAGGCCCTCACCTACGATGTACCATTTATAATAATGGCATCTTGCTATGTACAGTAGCAGAGAACCTTTTAAGCCCCTCAGGCACCAGAGCCCAGGTATTACTGCTACTTTTGCATGGCCCATAACCATGCTTCTGCTTCAGCGTGCAGATATATTGCTTGCTAACTTTTATTATTGCGTGACCCCCTTTTTAAGAGATCTGCCAGGGGTCACTTTAAAGTATTTTCAAGGTAATATGACCGCAGCCTGCTCATGCGGAGGTGTTGTGCAGAAGGACAAGGTTTTAGGTAGATAATAAAATATGATATACCTATCCATACTCCAAAATGTTTCTCTTAATGATTTTCTTCCTGGCACCATGAAGTAGGACATAGCGTAGAGAAACCAGTTGCTACATGATGGAAATAGATCCTCAGGGATAAGCCAGTATGAGGTAGGAAGGAGCTCATGTTATGACTTGGTCTATGAGAAACATCCCGGTTTGGGAATGAACATTTTGTATTTTCCTTCCAGCCAGCAAAGCTCTAGTACAGTAAAAAGATCTGCTGCAAATTAGGAGATTAGTGAGGAATGTTTTGCCAGGTCACCATAAATCTGTCAATTCAAAGCCTTTAATTTGATACAGGACTACATTTACTAAGTATAAAAAAGTCACTTAGTCTCCATCATGTGCAACCAGGTTCAGGAGAAGTTGTTGAGAAGCACTCATGAATAAAAGCTGTTCCTGAAGAGAGCGGCTTAATGCACAGTAAATAATCTGTCACTCAAGCCAAGATGAAGGGGAGAAAAACGGAAATGGCTCCAAGTGAAAGTACAGATCAGGATGAAACAATCTAAGATGACTTATTGGAGAGCATTTCCTGCCCTAATGTACTTATGTATGTATGCAATCAGCATGAAGACTCATGCACATGACCGTACTACTGACCTACATGGTACAGATCTCTAATACGAACCCATATTGTATCTTCATATGCCTTCAGTTTTTCACAGACATCAAAAGGAAGAATCGAACGCACCTGAAGAAAAATCCAATGTAATGTATCATATACAGTGAAACGTCTTAGAGGACCATCCAAAATTGGATTAAAGAGCAGGATTATCCTCGTATTGTACTGTATATTACTATTATATTATTATCTTCTCAAAACTGTGTCTACACAGTAGAGCCACCAGCTAATATCCAGAATAATCGCCAGACAGCAGCTAGACAAGCTGGCAGTGACTCAATAAGGTCCTGATAGGTTGTCACAGGTATCTGGAGCCATGCTGACTGCAGTTCATCCCACAACTGCTGGAGGGTGTGTGAGGGAGGATCCATAGGGAGAACATGACGATCAAGGTGGTCCCACAAATGTTCAATTGGGTTCAAATATGGGTAATTAGGGGCCAAGGTAGTACTTTGAAGTCTTGGTCATGCTCTTGGTCATGCACATTTCTAGCCGAGTGCCATGTTTTATTTTCTTGCTGAAAGATTCCATGTGCCCCAGGGAAGACAACATGAATGAGTGTATGTGAACCGAGAGTACCTTTCACATAGATGAGTGGCCCAGAGAATGCCACAAAAATATTCTCCAGACTAGAGATGAGCGAATCATGCAAAATGTTATTCGCCGAACATTCGCCGAACTTTTCCTAAGATTCGTATATTCGACGAATAGATTCGTTGAATTTGCGTCCAAAATATACGTAATTATATGGCTTTTAGCGAACATTTGCGCACTAATAACAAACGTTCAGGTAAAAAAGGTACGCAACCTGTTTGAACACGTACGCATGAGCGTATAAATTGCGTACGAATCCTCAGCGTACTATTGTCTAGCGATTACGTAATACGCAGGCATGCACGAGTTGAGATGCCGCAGCATGCACTCCTCAGAGGCAGAGCGAAGTTTTACAAATGGAATCCCGGTGATCATCAGCATTTAGCTCTGCAGAGCTGAAATACATGATCCGGCTGCTGGACCTGCAGGATTACGATGGCACACACTGCCACCCGAACCAGCATAAAAAGGAGGTGATCCAGCAGGTGATCCAAGGCTTGCGCAATTGTTTCGACACCGTGCGGACCCTGAGCCAGATCCAGCAGAAATGGTCCGATCTGAAGTTCAAGTGCCCAGAGCGGCTTAATGAGATCCGCGCAGAGATACGGCAGGGTGAGTATTGCGAATACTACTAGTAGATGCTCCGGCTACAGGTCCTTTGGAACTGCTGCCCTGGGCCACCTTCTCCTTTTTTCTTAGAGCTCGAGGTCTGGCTGGAACTGGAACCCTTTTGCTTATCCATTCCAGACATTTTTCAATTCACTCTGTGGCCCTGTGGCCCTGCAGCTGGTCTTTGTCCCTGTATCTCCCTATCTCTCCCTGTCTCTCGCTCCCTGCCTGATTAATTACTAGCCCTGAACTGACCCTGCACTTGCCTTGCACTTGCCCTGCAGTATCCCTGATATGTGTAATATGGATTCCCAGAGCAATTACACCCCAATTTTAACAAAACAGGTCTCATAGTCTCACACAACTTCACACACAGTGCCTCAGCAGTCGCAGCAGAAGTGATGCGTCACTGACTTACCGAGCCAGAGCCCTGCCCAGTAGGTCAGGTGACCGCTTTCTTCCCGGGCTTTTGCGCACGATAAATTAACTAACAGTAAAAGTTCGCTAATGAATTAAATTCGTATGCAACAGCGTATAGAGTAACTAATACGTAGTAATAGCGTATAATTTATAGGACAACTACGTAGCGAATGCGTACAAAGCTGAAGCAAACCACCTAATGTTTGGATTTGCTTCGCAGCTGAAAATTTCCAAGATTCGATACGCATCAACGAATCGATGAATCGCTTCGCTCATTTCTACTCCAGACCATAGTGCTGCCACAACCAGCTTGCATTCTTTCAGCTAGCCCGAAGCAACTGTATACCTAATCCTACTTACTTTTGGTCTGGTTCCCCCATTAACTCACATTAGCCAACAGACTAGAGGGACCTAAGACCTGGTTCCAGCTGAGTATGCAGTGACCCACTGGTTCACTTTTAAATGGGTTAATTAGTCTACCCTAGAGACAGTTGTCGGGTAGTTAAAAACTGCTGGGAAGTGTGTAGTCAGAGCCCGTGTGTGTCGTCTGTACACTGAAGAAGTTACAGAGGTTAAGAAGCAGCAGACAAACATACACAAGTATTGTGAGCCAAGAGCAGCCAGATAAGTGAAATAAATAAGTGCTAGCCTCTGAGGGAGAGATGTGTTTAGAGGCCATACAGGAAGAGTAATGGAAAACTAAAGCCATTGAAGCTAACAAATATATGTTAGCTGTAGACTTCACTGTATTTTGGTTGGGGTTAGAAGCTTCAGGTCCACTTCCATACTTAGGAGACAGATTGGCCATCTGCTAAAGGACTACACCCCACAGCTGGGTATTGTAGAAATCCAGACTGAACAAGAAAATGAAGAGAGAGAGATAATTTGCACCCCTTGCTAGAATTAACTGAAAAAGAGACTCAAAGAGGATCACCATATTGCCTGTTCCTCTATATGTGCAGCCTTGGGAAAACTACTTCATGAGACCTGAAAAGATTTGGAGTCATTTATCAAATTGGTGTAAAGCTCCAAAGGAGCTGTCAAAAATGAAAGGTGGAATCTGATTTGTTGCTATGGACAACTGAGCTAAAGTAAGCTACGTTTGATAAATGAACCTAATTGTGCCTACCCTTGCAAGTATTTGTATTTATGAATCGCCAAAGTTTCCAGTAAAACTGTTCACTTGTTACACCCAAAGCCGGCTTCATCATTGCGCTGTACCGTCACCTGCACTGCCCCACAAGGGATCCCGCAGGGCACACCAAACACCAGATTGGAGCCCCAAGGATGTGCTTCGAGGACAAGAAAATGGTGCACCCCTCCATTAACGTAGAGTGAGGACTGCCACTATGAGTACTGCAGCTGCCATCATTGCCACTACCATCTCATCTCACCTTCTTTTTGGAAGGAAGATACACCAGCCTACCAGTTTTTGAATCCACTCCTAATCTTGGCTTCAAAAACTGCAATAAAAATTCTGAACATGAGGCTGCACCCTTATAATAATCAAGCGATTGATGGGGGGGGAGGTTTATAGTTATAATTTTTGTATGGAAGATATACAACTAATAAACCAAAAAATAGATGACTTTGCTGCTTTCATTTGTCTTCTGTTCCTGATGTTCCCATGAAGAATCTAGAGGATCAGAGAACGGACTGTTCAAGGCAAGAAACAACATAGAAGTGAAGGAAGGAAAAGTTGCTTGGAGGAAGAGACCACATGAGAAGGTTTTGTTGAATACTTTCCTGCAAGGTTCCTCAAAGTCAACAGATACTGTGCAAACCATTAGCATCTACCACACAGTGCGCAGCGTGAATACACAGCAGAGCCCATGGCATAAGACAAACAAATACTTGGCTTTCTAAGACAAATAAATGGTTTTGACAAGATGTAAGACAAACAACAGAGCAGTAGCTCCAAGACCACCTGGCCATGCAACAAATATAACAGGACCACAGAGTTGATCTTGAACAGCCGACAACAATAACAGATCGAGTTTTTGGAATGGCAAGTCAAGCTCTTCTAATGAGACCTTAGCCAACAGCACCTGAAGTCTGTATTGCCACCCTCACACTGTCTACACTGGTACAAATGTTAGGATTTCATTTGGTATTTTAATACAGAATAGATCCAAAGCACTTTCTTGACCTCCAAAGTAGTTGAATTTCATAGGTACTGCTATTGTTATAGCTTGTAAGAACCATGTAGGATTAATAAGAAGATACCTGGTCCTACAAGAAGATGCTTAGAATAATAGTTATATAGTAAAGTTGAAAAAAAGACATAAGTTCATCAAGTTTAACCTACTTTACAAATTTCCAGAAAAAGGTGAAAACTCTCATGAGACAAGCCAATTTTCATCACCTTAGGGAAATACTGTCATTCCATCTGGACTCCAAGTATGGAATAAATACCAAATTAAAGGGGTTTTCCAGGATTTTACTACTGATGACCTATCCTCAGGATAGGTCATCAGTATCTGATCGGTGGGGGTCTGACAACCGGGACCCCCACTGATCAGCTTTTTGAGAAGGTACCTGCGCTCCTGTGAGCACCGCTTCCTTCTCCCCGCTCACCAAGCACAGCTCCGTACATTGTATAGTGGTTGTGCTTGGTATCATGCTCAGCCCCATTCACTTGAATGGGGCTAAGCCGCTCTTAGGCCACGTGACAGATGAACGTGACGTCACTGGAGTAGGAAAACCTAAGAAAAGGCCGCCGTGCTCACAGGAGCTCCGGTGCCTTCTCAAACAGCTGATCTGCGGGGGTCCCGGGTGTCGGACTCCCACCGATCAGATACAGATCCTGAGAATAGTTCATCAGTAGTAAAATCACGGAAAACCCCTTTAAATCACCTGACTCATCTCCATAAATCTAGAAACCATCCTTTTTTCATATTATTACAATCAAGAAAGGTATTCAGATCCATTTTTTTAACTCTTTTAGTGAGTTCACCGTCGCAACCTCCTCTGGCAGAGAGTTCCATAGTCTCACCTCTCTTACAGTAAAGAATTCCCTTCTATGCTGGTGTACAAACCTTGTTTCCTGTAGACAATGGCCCGTTACAGTCCTGGGTATAAAAAGATGATGGGGGAGATCTCTGCATTGGCCTTTGTTATGCTGATAGATAATTATTACATTTCCTCTTTTTTTTTTAAAGGAGTTGTCCAGCCGTTAATATTGATGATCTATCTTTTTGGCACATCTGCTACACAGTGGACAGAACCTTCTGCTTCTAGCACCAGAGATTTCAGGAAAAAGCTGTTTGGCGGGGGTGCAGAGTTTCAGACTGTCGCTGATCATATATTGATTAGCGTGGAAGAGAGGCCATCAACCTCTAAGAACCAGAAAACTTTTTAAAAATGAGAACACTAGGGAGAGGTGGCACTATTAATGGAATGATTGCCCAGCCAAGAGCTACAACGTTGAACTTCAGGGACCTGGGGAAGGGTATCGTGATACACTTGCCTCGGAGTCCAAGAGAGCTAATAGAGTCTAGAGTCTAGAGTCTAAAAATCTGTCAATGAAATAAAATACAATTTTTGGACGACCAGTCTATAACTTCCATCTCCTTCTGTTTGCACTGATCCAGGTCTACTAGCACAGCTGGTCGACTTTAGCAAACAGAGCTAAATTCTTAACCCATTGGAGGACCATAAAATTTATCATATGTATAATTATTAGGCTTCCTGCCTGTATTACCAGGGCTCGTGTTAGAGCCATATAAAAGAAAAGTGAGATCTGTTTAATAAAGTGAATAAGACAGAAATATTTTCAACACATTTTAATTTACAACCGTGGGGCTTCCTTGAAGTGGTAAAACCTACTCGGATGCCCAGAAAATGTCTTAACCACAGGGTGTCATTTCCAGAGTACTACATAATAAGACTTCAGAAGGATGCTTGCATGTACACCTTGGGTGGCTGATACCACATATGGACCTGTACAAGTCTTCTCAGTTCTAGATCGTGGGTCTACTAAGAGGTTCATGCTTGGTAGCAGGTCTCGGATCAAAGTAAACAAGCCACATATTATTAAGTGACAACGTGCTGTCCTCCTCTTTGCCCACTGGAAGATGTTGTAGGCGGAAGCTCTCTGGGTGATCATGGGGTTGGCAGTACTTGTAAGGATTGCACTTCCAGAAGGTGAAACCCACCGGCCTGGCATATTTTTTCACTAGATTTCAACATTAGCTTTTAATAGTATCCCTACCACTTTATTTATCCTCTTAAATGGTGCTTCGTAAGCTTTTGAGATTTCCTCTATGAAAATATTTCAACCCTCAAAGGAAAAGCATTCAAAGAAAGTCTGTCACCAGGAAATTCACTGTTGACTAGACACAATGTGTAACGTAGTGGGTATGGATCCACTGTGTCTACTGAACAGATTTGGCTTGGTGCTACTCTTGAAGGCATTGTCGAGGTGAACCGCTGGTTTTCACCCTGTACAGAGATCTGGGATTCTCTGCAGGGGCCACCAAATCGCCACTTCTAGGAGGCTGCTGACCCAGGTGAGTGAAGAGACACTGATGCATGACACCAAGGGAACAGGTAAGAGCATGGTCATTGGATAAGCTGAGGTTAGGACGGGCAGAGTTCATACTCAAGCAATAGGTAGGGGCAGGCGGCAAGGGGTTAATGTGGTGATCAGGCAGGGGTCTGGGCAGGCAGCACAAGATCAGTCCGGTAAACAGGGAGAGGCTGGACATGGTATGTCAGAACATTAGTGTGTGTGCTGTCTCCTGTCTCTTTTCATGTCTATGGCAAGCAGGAAGAGAGACAGGAAACGGCGCATGCCTTCTCCTCATACAGCTGATTGGTGGGTGTCAGAGTACAGTAATCAGACTAAAGCCCGAGTTTAGCATAGCAGAAGTACAGTGCCTTGCGAAAGTATTCGGCCCCCTGGAACTTTTCAACCTTTTGCCACATTTCAGGCTTCAAACATGTGGAAGAAGGTGCTCTGGTCAGATGAAACCAAAATCGAACTTTTTTGAAACAATGCAAAAAGATATGTTTGGCATAAAAGCAACACAGCTCATCACCCTGAACACACCATCCCCACTGTCAGACATGGTGGTGGCAGCATCATGGTTTGGGCCTGCTTTTCATCAGCAGGGACAGGGAAGATGGTTAAAAATTGATGGGAAGATGGATGGAGCCAAATACAGGACCATTCTGGATGAAAACCTGTTGGAGTCTGCAAAAGACCTGAGACTAGGACGGAGATTTATCTTCCCACAAGACAATGATCCCAAACATAAAGCAAAATCTACAATGGAATGGTTCAAAAATAAAGGTATCCAGGTCTTAGAATGGCCAAGTCACAGTCCAGACCTGAATCCAATTGAGAATATGTGGAAAGAGCTGAAAACTGCTGTTCACAAACGCTCTCCATCCAACCTCAAAGAGCTCCAGCTGTTTTGCAAGGAAGAATGGGCAAGAATTTCAGTCTCTAGATGTGCAAAACTGATAGAGACATACCCCAAGAGACCGCAGCTGTAATCGCAGGAAAAGGTGGCGCAACAAAGTATTAATGCAAGGTGGTCGAATAATTTTGCACGCCCCACTGTTCAGTTTTTTTATTACAAAAAAAGTTTAAATGATCCAATAAATTTCATTCCACTTGTTGTTGATTCTTCACCAAAAATGGAAAATGTTATATCTTTTTGTTTGAAGCCTGAAATGTGGCAAAAGGTTGAAAAGTTCCAGGGGGCCGAATACTTTCACAAGGCACTGTATAAAGCAGAATATTCAAGTTTATCTGCCCATTTATCGCTAAACCTACATGTCCCTGAGGTCATGTTCTTAAAGGCTGACCATATATATTTCCATACATATAACTGTACAATATAACTGTCTCCATGTCAAATTTTCCAAGTCCCTCGCTTCCTACAGGAGGGTTCACATTCTTCTCAGTGGACAGTATCTCCCAGCCATAGTAGTTAATGTGATTGGTGATGAAAATATGATTATTTGCTGCCACCGGCTATAATCTAAATGTTAGATGAGACTGTGAAAAACCTAAGGGAAATAATTATGAGAGCCTTAGATCCATATTCCTATGAATGCGACTTGATTTTTAAAAAATCAATATCATACACTACATTAATGTGATTTACTACTCAATGTATCAAATTAGATGAAATTATTTCCCAATTCGCTCTCCGTTCCACTTCATAAAGTAAGGAGCTGCAGGAAATTTAGGTCAAGTTAATTATTCTCAGTGGTGAACTCTATCCGTGTTTTACGACCACAATTCAAAGAACCAATGAAAGACAATGTATTCTTTTTTAACTGCTATACATTTTTATTTCTTGATATACGGTTTGGGCCTTTTTACTATTTGTATTACTATGGTGGTAAATATGATGTTCAATATTTTTTACTCCCGCTGGAACTAAATTGACATATATCTGTTTTTCATTCAACTCTGTCTCGACACTTATTTCATGAACAGTGGGCACTGGTGGTAAAAAATTAAGCAAGTAAAATCAGATATTACAGTGTAACAAAATTTATCGACTATTGATACAATAGGAGTGAGGGTCCTGCTCATAAGAGCTTACACTCTATGAGAAGCTAGGGAGTGACACATAGGCCGCTTTCAGACAAGCGAGTTGTACTCTCCGGACTCGAAGCGTGAGTATAAGACAGCTCCCGTCCTGAACTCCAAGCACTGCCGGGGTCGCACAGCATTATATTGATTTATGATGCTATGTAACCTTTAGAGATGTGGAATGTATTGGATAACACTGATATAATGCTGTCAGTGTTTTCCAATACATTACAGAACTGTAAGGGTTACATAGCATCATAAATCAATATAATGCTTTGCGACCCCAGCAGTACTGGGAGGTCAGGACGGGAGCTGTCTTATACTCACGCTCCGAGTATGGAGTATACAACTCACTCGTCTGAAAGTGGCCATGACATGTTTGTTTTGTGCAATAGTCCAGCCATAAATTTATTTTTAAAAAAAGGTAGTATGCATGAAACCGCATGGCTGGTCACCGTAAGGAAGCGGTCAAGGAAGGCAGGCCTATCAGTGATTGACAGCTATCTCTGCATACAAATCCAATCACCGATAGGACCGCCTTCTTGACTCCAAAGCCCAGGAAAAGTGGGAATTTAAGTGAATGAAATATAAGTTATACTGAATCTTTTGCTACAAAATTATATATCAATCTGCTCAGCTCCTCCTGCTCTATAACCTGCTCCCTGCAGATTGTACTGCACTTTGTGGTGACAGGTTCCCTTTAAATAGCCACTATCCTTATTCTTTTCAATATTTTAAACTATTAAATATAAAAAATGCATGATATTCTGTATATTCATAACTGGATCTGTCACGAGTGAGTAGGGAACAGTGCAGCCCTGTGCTCCACCCTCACCACTGTCCCTACCTACTTGCACGGTCCGTCCTAGATAACGGTGCACAACTTGACGGCGGTCCCTAACTTAGCGTGCTGGGCGTTAAAGGGAAGGGAAACAAAGGTAACAAACAGCAAACAAAGACAGATCAACAGGAGCGTAAACGTTACCAGGCCTTAGGTCGGAAACCGAGAAGACAATCCAATAACAGACAGAAGCAAAACCAGAACCAGGGAAAGCCGCAGTCAAAAAACCAGGAGATCACGTCAGTCCGAAAAGGGTTAAACAAGGTCAAAGTCGAGGTTATAGCGGAGGTCAATAACAGGTATAATAAAAAATCCAAAGAGTAGCTAGTGAGGCAGAAGAAACACCAATCAACAGGCAGCCTGTGGCCAGCTGTTTAAATAGGCCAGGAGAGGGGTCACGTGACGTGGCCAGTGTCACATGACCCACGTCCGATGCAGCACAGGACACTGAGCGTTGACTCCTCCAGGTCGGCGCTCAACCCCTGTTGGTTACTAGGGCAACGAGGACGCCGGCCGCGCTGAAGATGGCACGCACCGCTGGCTCCTCCTCAGCCCTCGTTACAATGGAGATGAGGACGCCAGCCGAGTCCATTGCCGGCTCCTCTCTTACAGGATCACTGTTTAATGCAGCATCGTATATTCATATCCTTTCTTTTTTGCTTTTGACAAGTGCAATATATCC